>BMAO01025873.1:0-18627 GCA_019973975.1 Trichonephila clavata | reverse complement strand
GAAGTTAAAAACTCGAAAATTAGGGGTAAATATGGCAATTGCACTATTCAATATGGGTCATGTAGCCAAATGAGTCATTTTAAAATATTGTGGTATTGAATCAGGTTTTAATTGTGTGTCATGCTTTAAAAAATTAGATGCACGTAGGATTTGTGTAGCGCAACGAAATCATCTTGAGATACGAAAAAAGGCTAGATTGCTAAAAATAATGGAAAAAAAAATTAGAAGAGTCTTTGTAGAAGCAGAGGGCAAAGAAAATGTTTCATATGCTTCTGGAAAGTATTAAAAAAGGTAAATGTCAAAAATTACAAATTTTTACTTTAAAGCCTGTTTTCTCAAATGCAATATTTTTTTTTTTTTTTCCCCTTAATGTACTTTTTTCTCAGAAACTTATTAATGTAGGGTCCTCAATTGTTCAGTAGATATATTTTCAACATGTTTACACATTTTAATGGATGGAATAAGCAAACCTTTTTAGATAATGTCTTTTTAAGCTAAATTTTAGGGAGGGGGGGGGAAAGGACATTTTTAAAAAAAATTATAATTATTTTAATTTTTAGTAAAAAGGTAAAACCCTCAATTAAAGTCTTATTGTTAGTACATATAACCAACTGTAAAAATTAGATCTATGAGAAGCAAGAAGTTTCTGAGAAAAAGGTACATAAACGTACGTAATTTAACATGGGGCTCCTATGGAAGTGCCGGACCCCCTTAAGCCTTCCTCCAAGGTCATTACATGAGGTGGAACAAAAGTTACACTATGTCTGATCCTCGCTTCCCATTTCGGTGTCAGACAACTTAAGGTAACCCTAAAATCGGAATTTTTTTCAAAAATTCTCAATATCTTTTTATGTTTTTATTTCGTAAGCCATCTAATAGCTTTATAAAAATACCAAGCGTTTTATATTTCATTCATTAGAACAAAAACTACATTTGTTTTAGTAAAAGTAGATGCCATAACTTTGAACAAGGTGCCAAACTTTAAAATGCGTTTTACTCGAAATGTGTTTTTCAGGAAATACTCAAACGGGGCAAAGATTGGTCAAAAAGTTTTGGAAATAACTAACTGAAATTTTTTGTGCTGTGCTGTATAATAGTAGAAGTGTTTTAATCCTTATATTTATCAATTCGCTGCTTTATTACAAAATTTACTGTCACTTATGTGAATATAATCACTTTTTTTAAGCAATTTCAAATGATAACTAAGTTAAAGGGCTCTAGTTTTTGTAAAAATTAAAATATCTCTTATTCTGAAGGTCATTTAAAAAATGAATGGCAAAGTAACTCATCAAAATTAAAAAACTAAGAATTTGTTCATAAACTTTTTGTACAAAATGGGCCCCGTTAAGTAGGGATTTTTTTTTGTGTAAATTGTTACTAATTTTTTCTCATTTTAGTTATAATTATTTCTTTTTCTCTTCTTAAATTTAGAATTTTTTTCTTAAAATTTACTAAATAAATCTAAAAACCTCAAAAATATATATTTTTTTAAAGAAAAGAAAAGGTGTCACGAGTAATCGGATACTTAATTGACAGCACAGATGTCGATTCCGCTAGAGTCCCGCAGTTACGGATGGAAACACTCATTATTATAATTCCTTTTTGTAATGTTTCAAAGATATTTTTCTATAAAATATTTTTATGTTCTGCTTTCTCCGATAATATATGATCTCTTCTACCAAGAGTGTATTTTATAAATAATTTTTATCGAAATTTTTTTTTAAAAAACTGTTTAGTGCACATTTCAAATTAGACACTAATACAGATAGTCAATTTTCAGGAATATAGTGTGTAAATAAGAGAACGGTACTATAAAATAGGGTAATATTGGTAAATATGGGCACCAAAACACTTAATTGAAAATATACTACACTAAAACATTTCTCTTTTTCTGAAATTAGATTATTTGAAAATTTAGAGTATGATCTTTCTAATGGTATATGAACAAACCCCTAAAGCTTGTTGCTATGTGTATACAAAAGTTCTACATCAATTTTTGCAATTACCAATACTTGACTAATATTTTAGCTAATGCCCGAAAATATGGGCAGGTTGCTTCACAGAGAGGAAGGAACTGCATTCTCTACATTTATTTCTTCCAAACAGAAATGCGTTTTACACAAATTACATATTCAGGAAATGATAGAAAGCAAAATTAAACCAAGTTTTTATTCATAAATTAAAAATAATTGAATGGTGAAAATCAGAGAAACTCTTATAAATTAACACAAATTATTACAAACATTAAAAAAAAGAGAACTTGAACTGGTACCATACACTACACTCATTACAATAAAAGCAGTCCCCCTTAAACTTGACAAATTTCTCATGGAAGCAGAATGAACCCCAACCTTGCACTCATTAATGTCCATGATTTTCATCCAAATTGTTATCACCACAAACAGGACAAATGCAGGATGCATTGTGTTTTGATGGCACATGCTGTTGATTTACGTTTTGCCGTTACACCTTTTCTAGGATCTCCGTCGGCAACTCTCTTCTTTTCAGAAGCCTGACCTTCTGCACTTGTCAGCATTCTTGCAACGTTTTAAGTCTTGAACGATTTTTTGTTTGTTTTGAGGGTTGGAGTTCAATTCAGCTACTCCAAAAGTGATACTTCTGACTGCGGGAATTCTGTAGTGACAATATATGAGTCCTGTGTGCTGTAATTTGGCTTATGTTATTATAAGGAAGTGGTTTATGGAAAGAAGATGATTTGAAAAGGTGAAAAGATGGTCCAGAAGAAGGGTTGGAAAGCATTGCTTCATCAAATGAAATGCTTCCTTTATTACTTTGAATCATTCTGCTCATATTTTCTCTAATGACATTATTCAATAGTTGGCAACACTACTGTAGACGGGAGAAAGAACGAAAACACTCACTACCGCCGATTTATACCTCACGCACATAAGATTACAACCTTTTATAGATCATGCAAAACTAATTAATTCTGCGTGTTGAATCTTAACTTAGAAAACTAAAATATAGCAACAACCCCAAATTGAAGTTTCAGATAGTTGTACTTACATTAGAAATGGCCCACTTGCATTTCTGTTTGAACCGCAAAACAGTACAAACAAATCACTCCGTCACCATGACACTTGAGCATTACCAATTCTGCAGTACGAATGCTTTAACTCAAAACGTACTGCAACTATTTGTGAGTACATACTGTAACTATTTGTCACGTGAAATGTCACTTGTCAAAAAAGTACTGTTTACTTTGTCGTAATAAAAAATATTTACTTAAAACAAGTTAAAAATGGAGGCTATTATGGAATAGTCGGGTAATGTGAAATCGGTGGTTTAAACCTTCTGAAAACTAATTAGACTTCATAAAACTTAGCTATTTTTAACTCTAAAAACATAGTTTAAGATTCCATGCAAGTCATTTCTGCTTCGAGTTTATATATTACAGTCACAAATATAATCTTTTTTAGCTAGGGTACTAAAGGGTCAAGGTGAGTACACAGAAAAAAAAGCTAAAGCAATGAATTTAATTTTCTCTTAGTTGATCTTCGGAGAAATTTTTATTTTAATAGATACATTAGCCCCGTTTATATGGATAAAAACTGATGGTGAAATACCGGCATTCATCCTCTCTAGACACATTGAAATGACGAGCCGGCATTTTGCCCATTTGAAAACGGGGCTGAATTTTTGGACCAGCTTGGGAGAAAAGCGAGTTAATTTTTAAATTTTTCCATAATGCATTGAGACAGAGATTCATTTGTTCAAAGCATATTTGAATAATCTACACTTTGGATGACAAAAGAAGTTAAAGCTCTAATAAAAAGATATTAAGAGGGAAATGTATAGTTTAATTATAGTAAAAAAAATGCAAAAAATGTAGAGATTTATTTATATTATTTGACAATATATAATAAGTTGATAATATCTCTCTTAGTACATTAAAGTATTTCAATGGAAGAAGAATTTACACTCGAATCAAACAGCAACATTGGGATAACCACTTTTAAATTCATAGTAAATCATGCATTTAAGATTTTATGATCCAAAATGCATGTCTTTGCAAAAGCAAAGCAATAAACTTGAAGGGACTTCGATTTAACGAAATCGCTAAATCCCGAAAATGTTTGTTATCTGGAACATTCGTTATATATAGGTTCATCTTTCAATACAGTTTATAAACCTCATAGACACAATTTTAAATTATTAACACTGCATATTAAAAATGTAATTATTTACACTATTGTAAAATAATATATTTTTTTTATTTAGATTACTTATCTTACCCATAAAAAAAAGAAAACTGCAAGGAAAAGAAGAAAAAAATTTGCGTTAAGGTGTGTGTGTGTGTGATATGGTGCCCTAAAAATCATTAAACGGTTGAAAACTTTTTATTGGCTCATTTGATACCTCGAATCCTTATAAATATGCCTGCAAAATTTCAAAGCTTTACCTGCATTTTTCATTAAGTAATGGAGCAATGTTTGATGCTAAACAGCAACTACCACGCCTACATTTCAGATTATCTGCTAGAAAAGAGCCTGATAAAAATGAATTAATTATTTTTCTAATGCGCATCAATGAGATTGACATTATATATGCAGTAATAAGTCATTTTAAGAAAGAATTGTGCAATTAATGCAAAAATTCTAGTTTGTGAATTATTTACTGGGAATATCAAATGGATTTGGTCAAGATTTAAAAGTTGTGCTTGGCTTTTATGATATTATTATGAATGAAATTAAAACTTCAAAACGGATTCTATCAAAGCAAAAATACCAAATCTCATTTTGATAACTCAGATAATTAAAAATTTATTTCGCAAGAATAGAAAAACTCTAATATTTATATATATTTGTTTTTGGTGATATATATATATATCCCATGTGTGCGAGATTCAACACTTTTGTTATTAAACTATTTTAAGATATTTATTTAAACAAATGCACATATACAGTTCTTAGATTTTGATGTATTTTACCTATAAATTGTTATTTGATTTTGCTATTATTCGCGTACAATATTTAACAAGCGAAGGCTTTTGAAATCATGGAAATAAAAAATAAAGGCATAAACATATTTTGTACATGTTGTGCATTAGCTCTGAGCATGGAATTAGCTCTGAAGTGTATGCATTTTTTTTTAATAATTATTAAGATAAAGTTTTATGTGAAGTATTGATCTTTCATTCGTTTTTTTTCTATATATTCATTATGACAGTATACTGTTTAATTGTTCGACATTTGTGCAATTTTTTATGGTAAGCAGTTTTAAATAAGCTAATTAACATTTCATAAAAGTTTCAGACTATTCGATAAATATTATATCACGCTATTCATGGAATGAAAACTTCAAACTCATTTTTGTCCATGTTGGTGCATATACTGTTATTCAAAACCCTAAGGCTTTTTTGATAATTGAAGTATGGGTTTGACATTTTTTATACATTTTTTGAAATGTATGTTTTGTAAAACTGTACAGGAATTAGCTTTAACGTGTTTAGTACTTTTTCTAAAAAATTTCAAAATCAAAATTAATGTTTACTCGGGAATTTTTGGAAGTTTAACTATAAAAAATATAATAAAAAATTAAAGAGCAGCAGCAGAAAAAAACCCATGCACAGTTTTAAGTAGTATATTAAAAGGTACTTGGAAAAAAATTTCTGAAAGAAAAGAAACATATTTAAAAAAAGCCTTAGAAATTTAAAAAATGCAAAAAAAAGCTTAAAAAAAATTAAATTTTACAAACATTGTGCAACAAATTAAAATTTCTTGGAATTTAATTATTATTTAATATTAACCTTTATGAAATACAATTAAAACCAAATATCAATTATTAAAAATAAAAAAAAAATTCTGAAGATGGTACCATATCGCCTTAAGGACATTTTCTAATTTAAAACCAGTGGGCAGAAGATGCGTCATTTACACGGCGACCAGGCTCGGGACGCCCTCGACCGTCACATCATACGACCTTGTTAGACGGTGTTCAAACATAGGCAGCAGCATCCCAACGGGTCTCTGTGTCTTCCCGAACCATCAAAAGGCACCTGGCTAAAGGATATCTGGTATAGCGGCGCCATTACGTGTGCAAATGACACCTCCCTTTGGAGTGAGGTTGCGCACAACGGGATTGGACTGCAACGAAAAGGAAACAGCTCGTCTTCAGCGACGAAATTTGATTTCGTTCGAGCAGGGATGATAATCGTGTTCACGTGAGGATGCCCCATAGTGAATGCCTCAATTTTGTCATCGTCTTACAGCGACACAAAACTCCCACAGCGTGTGATGGTATGGGGTGCCATTGATAATGATATACGGTCACCCCTAATATTGATCCATGGCACAATGACAGCCCAGTGGTATTGCCATGGCATCCTTCTGCCACATGTGTTACCACTCATAACAGGGCTCCGAGGAGCCATTTTTCAACAAGACAATGCTCTACCGCGCACAGCAAGAATGTTACAAAACTGCCACCAACACATTATCATCATTCTCTGGCCTGCTTGAACCCCAGATTTGTCACCAACAGAGCATATATGGGAACATTTAGAATAGCAAGTTGGACAGAATACGAGTTGGGTCGAACTAGTGGAGCGTTTACAATAACTGTGGAACGAGATGTCTCAGAACATCATACGGAACTACACTGCTGGCCACCGTAAATGCAACAGCCAGAAAGACAAGAGATAGCACAACAAAATTTGTTTTGTAGATAACATGTAGACCAAGTATTAAATGATTAAATTTATAGACTTCTGTGAAGTGTGGTTCCTACCAGAATCAGTAGCCAGAGTAGCCGCCATTGTTGGAGATCACCGCTGCCACACGCTTCGGCATTGATTCAAAGAGACTTTGGATGTGTTCTTGGGGTACAGCAGACCAATAAGCTTCCAAACGTTACCAAAGTTGATCTGGTGTGGCAGCTGGGGGTGTAATCTGGGTGAATCGTTGAGCAACCAAGGACTACATGTTTTCTATCGGCGAAAGATTTGGTGAGCGAGCTAGCCAGGGAAGCAATTCAATCTGGTGATTGACGAAGAACCTTTGGACAATGCGTGCCTCGTCTGATCGCGCATTATCCTGTTGAAATATGGCTGTGGCCAAGCCCTGAAAGTAAGGAAGGACAACTGGCTCCAACACCTCGGACATGTAGCGCTGTCTATTTAAAGTACCGGCAATACGTATTAGAGGAGTGCTAGAATGATATCCAATACCTCCTCATACCATAATACCCGGTGCAGGACCAGTGTGACGGTGCATAACACAGCTGTTCAGCATCCTCTCTCCACGTTGTCTCCAGACTCGAATTCGACCATCGTGGCATTGCAGACAGATGCGTGACTCATCAGTAAAGACAACTTCATTCCATTCTGCCGCTCACGTCCTTCTTTCATCGTACTATTGTTGGCGGAGGCGTCTGTGACTCTGCGTCAAGGGTAGACCAAGCAATGCACGTCTTGCGGACAGACCACTCTGCTGTAAACGGCGTCGAATGGTACGCGCAGACACTGAATGATGCGTTACAGACTCAATGTGCTGTGCTATGCTTCGTGATGTGACTGAGCGATCCGTCACTGCCATGCGCACAATTTGCCTGTCCTCACGTGAAGTGGTGCACTGAGGTAGATGCTATCAACCACGTCAGTCTGTCGTTCCCTCCTGCATCCAACGGTCACATATCTGCATTGCAGTTGTTTGGTTCCGTCCAGCACGACTACTGATTTCCCAGAAAGATAATCCACAATCTCGGTTGGCCACTATCCTTCCTCTGTCGAACTCGTATACCTGATCAAAAGCTGATCGCTTTTTTCTACGAGACATAACTGATCGTTTTTTGAAAAAACCACAAGAAAAACACAATTGCCGAGCTTGAAATCATTGAAATCTCCAAGCCTTAAATAGCGCTTTGAAGTGGCGCCACAGGCTTGCGTGATGTGTGTCTGCGCTGAAATTTACAACATGCATTAGCGGAGGTGAGATATGCAAATGATTAGAATTTCAGCGCAGACACACATCACTCAAGCCTGTGGCGCCACGTCAAAGCGCTATTTAAGGCTTGGAGATTTCAATGATTTCAAGCTCGGCAATTGTGTTTTCCTTGTGGTTTTTTCAAAAAACGATCAGTTATGTCTCGTAGAAAAAAGCGATCAGCTTTTGATCAGGTATACGAGTTCGACAGAGGAAGGATAGTGGCCAACCTAGATTGTGGATTATCTTTCTGGGAAATCAGTAGTCGTGCTGGACGGAACCAAACAACTGCAATGCAGATATGTGACCGTTGGATGCTATCAACCACGTCAGTCTGTCGTTCCCTCCTGACCAAATACGAGTCAAAGTTGGCAAATCTAAGATTACAAAGAAGGCAAAACAATACATTGCATATCAAATCGACACAATGTGAATAGCAAAAAATTCCAAAATCTGGGAAAACCTCCAATAAAACAAATTTTTAATACACAAATTTAAAAAGAATATAGTCAACAAACTTTCCATGAAATGATTAGTCAAAAGACCATAAATGATAAGACCAATTAAAGTCATTATCAAAAACTGAAGTAATCCGTTTGTTCCAAGAGGAAAAGCCAGAAAAACCAAAAAGAACCAGAAAACAGCTAAAACCTTTAAAATTCTAAAAGGACATTTAAGAAAACATCTTGAGATGTTTAAAATTAAAAGAATTCGTTTTGTCAAACGAGAGGATTAAATTATCCTATAAATTTCAGAACTAAACAAATTAAATAAAAGATTAAAGGACAAACATTTTAGACATTCACAATAACTTCAAGAGAGTCTAACAGTCAAGTTAAAAGAGGGAAAGAGATGGAAAATAAGTTCATAATGATTCCAACATAGTCAGATGTAAAAATGTAATAATGCTTTTGTAAATATTTAATTAAATGACATCGACAAATGACGAAAGGAATAGTAGACACGCAGGAAAAGTCAATATTTAAAAAAGAACTGGAGAACAAAAGAACATAAAACCAAAATGGAAAGCCAAAAGCGAGTAAAAAATAAGCTCTAATATATGTTTCATTACAAAAAAGAAGGCTCATCTAGTTTAACTAAGTGCAACCTTAAAGAAGAAAAAAGTACACTGTTCCGGAAATCTCATAAAGGAGGAAAAACATGGGAAGCAGTATAACACTCTCTCGGCCCATCGGACTAGAAAGAACTAAATATTAAATTAACAAACATAAAAGGAAATATACACATAGTTCTTGTGTGTGTGTGAGAAGAACTGTACTTGAAAAACAGGCATTGGAAATGAATTCTCGAGAAAGTTTTTGGATGTCAGTAAAATATATATTACTGAGGTTCAGAATTAAAAAGTACTATTTTAGGCTTCTCTAAAAGGTTCAGTAGGTGATTAATGCTCCAGTTTTCATGAGAGAAAGTTCCAAAGTGAGAACCGATAATTATTGTCAAGCACACTAAAGACTCTAAATGTAGGGAAATATCTAGGTGATCCCCACTTAGAGAGCCCAAGGAAATGTAAACAAAACCGTCAGGAAAAGACGATACAACGATGTTATGGCTCCAAAATGGAGGCATTTGGTAGCAAACATTTGCTAGTAGCATATTACTTTTACTTGTAAGCTTAGTAGACTGTAGAACACTACATAATCTGAAATTCCAGCAAAGCAAAAGAAGAAAGTTCCCGGGCAAGGTTCCACATACAGCAGACGTGCTTGCCATAAAGAAGACATTCAGGGAACACACCGCCACATTTCGTCAAGTAAAATACAAGAAGGCAAATATTAGTTCAGAAATAAAACCCAAATTTAAAATAATACAAAATGAGTAAATAATATAGAGCCAAAAGCCACTTTAGCTCAGTTACTAACTATAAAATTTCCAAAGGCAAAAATAAATAAAAAAAAAGAGCAAATGTAAAAAAGAATCAAGGAGGAGTGAAGGATTGGCATAGCGTCCAAATTGTCACTTGCCCGTAGAAGGCTCGATACAAATATCTCTAGAACACCGGATGACATAAGAGAAAATTAGTTTACCCATGAAGGAGGCATACTCTTATGAGATATTCCTAAGTGTAGAATAACAGACCGGTCCCCCCCCCCCCAGGAACAAAGGTAGACATCGGCAATCACATTCAAATGAGTGAAAGATTGAGAGTTATATTAACGTCACACTACAAAGCTTCACGGGGGCAATTGATGATGAACCTCGTAATTTTAAACCACAGTCAAGTGACGAGGATGGCAGCCTCCACACCACACCAACGGGAGGATGTTTGAGTCTCAAAAGATTTTATGTGCAACTTCCCTCTCTACATGGTATGTCTTCAGCGGCACAAGTCTCGAAATCATAACAGGCCAGCCACGAGACTTCTACCAATAAGCTACCGCAGCCACGCATTTAAATGGGAGGGAACGCATTAGATGCGAATTTATTTTAAACACGAACTGTATTTAAAATCAATTCGCATTTTTCTGTTTTCTTATTAAAATCTATGGCCAGAGATTCATACCTGTCCTCGAAAGTCACAGTGAAATCAGTCATCACCATCTCTCCAGATTGCTTTCTCAAGACTACACTGGTGTGCAAAAATTAAGGATGAGACGCTTTTTTCAATATAACTTTGTACAAAAGCATTCCAAATCAACACATTTAATACCGTAAGATCCCCAATACGTAAGGACATGAGTAATGTAAGCAACACTTACTAAAAGAGAAATCAGAGGGATAAAAAAAAGCTTTATTGAAAAAGTAGCATGGAGCGCAATGCGACTGAAGGCCGAAACATCCCTGTGATGGGTGTCCAGCAAGAAATATCCGGTCTTTAGTAGGAGATATGATCTCCCCTGACTGCTAGGTAGGTTTCACAGCGTCTGCCCATGCTGAGAATGAGGGTGCCAATGAGTTGTTGAGGCATTGCTGCCCATTCGTCTTTCAGCGCCAATCGAAGCTCCGGAATCGTTACTGGTGGTAAGGTACGAGCTGCCAAGCGTCTGCCTAGAAAATCCCATACATGCTCGATGGGATTGAGATCCGGAGATCGTGCCGGAAAATCCATACGTTCAATATCCTCACTCTCTAAGAGCTGTTCGGCAGCTACTGTGCGATGACATGGTGCATTGTCGTCCATGAAAAGGAAATGCGGACCCATAGCGCCTCTAAAAAGACGCACACATGGAAGAAGAATCTCGTTTCAATAACGGGTCACGTTGACTGAACCTGCGTCGAAGATGTGAAGGTCTGTACGACTACCAAGCATGATGCCTCCCCAAACGAGAACACCTCCACCTCCATACCTGTCCCTTTCAATGATGTTCGAGGGATGATTGCGGCTTCCCCGCTCTCTCCAGATGAGTATGCGATGAGAATCGTTACTCAGACTTAATCTGCTCTCATCTGTAAAGAGTACTCGTCCCCATTCATTGTCTCTCCAATTCCGGTATTCCGGGCACCACAGAGAACGCCTTCTCCGATGGGCAGGCGTTAGAAATACACACCGTACAGTGCGTCGTGCAAACAGACCACCACCGTGCAGTCTTCTGGTCTCGGTAAAACGCGATATCGGTCGTCCAGTCACCTGTGTCGTGTGTCTAGCGATTTCTCCCGCTGTCTGCCGCCTGTTTCTTCTGGCCTGTAAGGAAATATACCGGTCATCTGCGGGTGTGGTTCCTCGTGGACGACCACTACTGAACCCTCGGATAGCTGTTCCTGTAGTTTGAAATTGTCTCCAAAGTCGTGAAACGATACTGTGAGCAATTCCGAACTCTGCAGCCACACTTGTCACACTGCGACCTTCCTCCAACTTCCCAATGATTCGACCTTGGGGTAAAAGCATCTTGATGTCGTCTAACAGATTGATTATTCGCCATTTCTCGCTGAGGCAGCAACTCGGTGTGATTTTAACTGCTATACGGTGTGCAATCTCTTTGCCAGAAATACTAATCTTACACCGACAACATGCTTTACTACTCAGACACTTTCCCATTACGTCTACCTGCATATCTGCGCATATGCTACCGTACATCACCTCACTTAATCTCCTGATTGGTCTTTCTGTCCGCTCTGCCTCTTCGTTCATCTGGTATGCTAATTTTTCGACTTCATCCTTAATTTTTGCACACCAGTGTATATCAGGGATTAGTGAAGAATAGACAACCATAAACCTTTTACTATAGATACTTCCAATATTCTCAATGATTGTTCTAATGACTTGTTTTGAATACACCGTGACTTTTCTTCTACACCGTGCTGTGCAGTTTGAATTGATAGAGGATATGGGGCACAGTCTCCCTCACGAAACAGCACTTACGATATCGTAAGTTTACCTTGCTGAACGTCTAAGTGGTATTAAGCTGCAAAACTTCCAGAGGGGAGGGGGGAAGAGTTACAGCTGAATTTCCAATGTCAAAGATGAATAAATTGACACGCCTGGAGTTAGTGGTTTGAGCATTAAGCGAACAGGAAAAGTCACTACTGCAGCCAATTTTTGGGAGTTTTAATTAGTGCAAGAATAATCCAATAAACAACAGATGTGTGGACTTTTTATTCAATGTAGAGATATTGTTATCAGTCATCAAATTATATGAATTGGATTCCGAGTTGAAATCAATGAAATAAGTCCTTACACAAAAAATGAAAAAATATCATTATTATATTATTTGTTTACGGTAGATTCCAAATGAATAACTTTAAGATGGAAATATTTTGAAGTAACAATAACAAGGTACAATGGGCAATAAAAAAAACGGGCATATCATTAAACTAAGAACCGCTTTGTTCTACAGTAAACGCATTGGTAGTCTCGCAGTTCAACGTTTGGTTGATTGACAATTCAGAGACGCTATTATATTGGTATTGTGATATTCTTACACTTGTTAATGAGCATTCATTTGGCAATTAATTGAGGCATACCGTTTGCTTAAAAAATGGCAGTAAAGAAAAAAATCTCGTTTATTGATATCCATCTCAATGGCAGAAAAGAAAGGAGGGGGGGGGGAAGAAATAAGGTTGCTGAATTTATTTTTCCGCTCTTACTCTCTAAGCACTCAAAATCTAGAATTCGTGGTGGTTTCCCACAGTTAATTATTACTCTCCTTTGCCAATCTTGGCTACCGTTGAAGACCCACCGTGCAGGGAGGGGCGATGCACGTTAAATCGGTCGAAGCTGAATTGTCCTCCCATTGGTATGGTGTGGTAGTTAGGAGAGAGATGGTCGCCAGCTCAAGTGTCGCCCTCGTCACTTGACCATAGTTCAAAATTTCGAGGTTCATTACCAAAATCCCTCGAGTAGGTGAACAGTGTGACATTAATATTCACTGACTCACTTCACAATTTTTTGTTGTAATTTTTTAACCCACGGAGAAGATGTACATTTTTAAAATAATTGTATGTTGAAAAAAGACAAAAAAGTAGCAAGTTTTAAAATTACAAAATTCCAAACGATTAAAAATCCATACGGAACGATTTAAAAATCATTTTCCTAAAATCGCACCAGTATTGACTCCTTTTAGAAAAAATCGTGAAAGTGAAAAAATATCGTTATTTTTTTAAAAAAAAAACCCTATCGTGAATCATTTTCATAAAAAACATCCATATTGATTTATTGTAGAAACAATTTATAAAATGTGCAAAAAGTATCATTATTTTGTAAAATATATGTATATATATATACCTCCGGCGAAATAAATGATCTTTCCGATTTAAAAAGCTACTGGTGGAGTTATTAGATGTGCAAGTAAAATTTTGAGTATTTTTCCAAAATATACATCGGATGGAGGATGATAGAACTCAAGACCTCTCGATGACGACCATGCTATGGAGTTCGCTCTAAGAAGGATAAAAAAACCTTTAAAATCAAAAGAAGACATATTAATATCAAATCTATAATGCCTTAAAATGCATACATAAAAATCTAATTATGCATTATTTCATGTAAGAATAGCTAACATGTATGATATTTACATGTATGTTTGTTATTTATATTATAAACTAAAAAATAGGGCCGTGGGTAGCCTAGTGGCTAGAGCATCGGACTCCAGACCCGAGGGCCTGGGCTCGATGCCCGATGCCACCAAATACCACCGAGTAATAGACGGAGTACGTGCTCGTTAAATCAGTGGGTCCGAATGTCTTGTGGGCGGTCGTAGCAGAAACCACGAGTGCAGGGGGCTGGAGAATATTTCCCTCCCCTTCAGCTCCATGTCGAAATTGTGGAGGTGGAGGTAGGTGGTGTCGCCATCTATCGTTAAGAAGCCCAACCTGTCTCACAGGCAATGACAACTTTCTTTCCTTCCCTGCGGGAAGGACACGACAACAACAAACCAAAAAATCTTTTTTATGCATTATTTCATTAATAGATAGAAAACATCTGAACATTTATTAAATAGTTGAAAGTATAGCATGTTTTAAAATCATCTGTGATTTCAAGTAGAAAATTTTAAAATAACAAAATTTTACACGTTTATTAAATGATTGCGAACATTTTTTGAAAAAGAATTTAAAAAAAAAGTGTTTGTATATTTATGTATAATTTATTAAATCAGCTTAAAGTTTACAATTTTTCGTTCAGACGGTTTATTCGTCATAATTTTAAGAAATCATACATAACGACTGAAAAATTTCTATTAATGATTTACAGAGAACAATACTGCTTTTATGAATACTTTAAATGAATTTCTAATAAACTTGTTTAAAATAATGGTAACGGAATAAAAGCGATTATGTTTTTCACAAACATTATAGAAATTTTAGTTTTATGAACGGATGCTAAAATTAATGTCTTAATTTAAATTCTTTAAATTTAGACTATGTACAGAGAACATGAAACAAAAATAAATTTTTTTGCTCCCACACATTTTTTTTTTACTCACCAAATTTGATGATTGTTGATATGTTATAGACACCTCTTCTGCTAAGTAAACCATACACAGGGGGATTTGGACAAGGGAACAGAGAAAAGTCACACATCTGGCTCGAAACTGATTTTCAACTCCAAGCCTTGGCCTACCGTAAAATCACATTTTTTTATTTAAGTTTTTAATTTTTGAGGGCCTAAATTTTAAGTTCAAATTTTCGAATTTCACATATAGGTTGGAAAGAACGACAATTTTTACATAAAAAATGTAACAAAAATACTTTATTCATAGAAACTTGTAAAAAGTGTTTTAGACGAAAAAAACTTTTTTAAATCCGTAATTTTTAAGCAATTTTTTCAATCTTCAAACAAATTACGGATAATATTGTTCTATTCATGGAAAAAAAGTTTTGTGTGTTTACCTTCCTATATGACGAAGTTATTAAATGTTTAATCAAAAGTTTGAATATTTTTTGAAAAGTCGTAAAAAAAAAGTTCTTGTCTTATTTTTTAAATGACTGATTCTGAGGGAGAAAAGCCTTGACTTATATAGTGAAACATATCATTTAATAACACGAAAATAAATTCATACGCAACGATTTAGAAATTATTTTCGTAAGAACGCATCAGTTTTGACTCATTTTAGAAATTATTTTGTAAGAAATATTATACCGTATCGTGGCGAAATAAATTATCTTTCGGATTCTGCAATTATTTTTTAAAAGCAAAATTTAGATGTCCATTTTAAAATTGTCGAAAAAGTCTCAACTTCGCTCGGCTGAAACGGAAATTTACGAAATAAACAACGCACAAGGGTAAAACAACTAGACAGTTTAAGGTTTTTAATTATTATCTTTTTAACTAATTACAGTATCGGAATATAAATTGTCAAAACGGCTTCCTCGGATCATTCCGAATCTTTTAGTAGGCGAGTTTCTGCGTCGTGCTGTTCGTGAAAAGATAGACGCACGTAGATAGATAAGTACATACATAAGTTTGTTTACCTTCAAATTTTAAAAGCGTAGACTGCTGTAAATCTATATATATAAAGGAGAAAAGCGACTCACTCACTGACTGACTGACTGACTGACTGACTGACTGACTGACTGACTGACTGACTAATCACGAAATTCTGGAACTATTCAACCTACAGACTTGAAATTTGGTAGACATGTTCCTTTGATAGAGTAGACATCAGCTAAGAAAGGATTTTCCGAAATTCGAAACGCAAGGGGCGTTACGGGGGGTTAAGGGCTTTAATAATAATTGTTTCCATGTTTAAACTACTTGATGTACAATCTTGAAATTGGGTAAGCGCATTCCTTTCAGAGAGTAGAGATCCGCTACAAAATGAGTTTGCTGAAAATCGACCCCCAAGTGGCGTTGCAGGGGCTTAGGGGGCGTTATAGATAATTATTTCCATTTTTAAACTATTTGACGCACTGTCTTTAAATTTGATATATAGATTCCTTTCGTAGAATAATGATCAGTTACAAAACGGGTTTTGTGAAAACAGACTTCTAAGTGGCGTTGCGGGGGGATTAAGGGGCGTAATAGATAAATATATCCGTTTTTAAACTACTTCACCTACCTGCTTGAAAATTAATAGGTAAGTTTCTTTCCTGGAGTAAATATCCGCTACAAAATGGGTTTTGGGAAAATTGACCCCCAAGGGGTGTTGCGGGGGCGGGGGGTTTAAGGGGCGTTATAAATTCCTATTTTTAAGTTATTAGATGTACAGTCTTGAAACTTAGTAAGCAGATTCCTCTCATAGGGTAGAGATACGCTACAAAATGAGTTTGCTGAAAATCGATCCCCAAGTGGCGTTGCAAGGGCTTAGGGGTGTTATAGATAATTATTTCCATTTTTAAACTATTTGACGCACTGTCTTTAAATTTGATATATAGATTCCTTTCGTAGAATAATGATCAGCTACAAAACGGGTTTTGTAAAAACAGACTTCTAAGTGGCGTTGCGGGGGATTAAGGGGCGTAATAGATAAATATATCCGTTTTTAAACTACTTCACCTACCTGCTTGAAAATTGGTAGGTAAGTTTCTTTCCTGGAGTAAATATCCGCTACAAAATGGGTTTTGGGAAAATTGACCCCCAAGGGGTGTTGCGGGGGCGGGGGGTTTAAGGGGCGTTATAAATTCCTATTTTTAAGTTATTAGATGTACAGTCTTGAAACTTAGTAAGCAGATTCCTCTCATAGGGTAGAGATACGCTAAAAATGGGTTTCGTGAAAATTGCCCCCAAGTGGCGTTGAGGGGACTTAAGTTGCGTTATAGATAATTATTTCCATTTTTAAACTATTAGACGCAGTCTTTATATTTGATAAAAAAGATTTCTTTCATAGAGTAGAGATCAGCTATAAGAAGGTTTTGTGAAAACAGACCTCTAAGTGGCGTTGCAGTGGGAATAAGTGGGCGTAAGAGATAAATATTTTCGTTTTTAAACATTTGACCTACCTGCTTGAAAATTGGTAGGAATGTTTCTTTCATGGAGTAAATATCCGCTACAAAACGGGTTTTGGAGAAATTGACCCCCAAGGGGTGTTGCGGGGGGTTGAAGGCAGATATTAAATAATTATTTTCTTTTTTTAAAACTATTAGACTCACAGTCTTGAAATTTGGATAGCAGATTCCTCTCATAGGATAGAAATACACTGCAAAATGTGTTTTGTGAAAATCGACCCCTAGGTGGTGTTGCGGGGGTTCAAGGGGCGTTATTGATAATTTTTTTTCACCTTTTTTATTAATTGGACGCACAGTCTTCAAATTTTGCTAAGCAGGTTCCTTTCATAGAGTGCAATTCCCCTACAAAATGGGTTTTGTGAAAAAAGACCCAGAAGTGGCGTTGGGGCTCAAGTGGCGTTATAGACAATTATCCCCATTTTTAAACTGTTAGACGTACAGTCTTGAAATTTGATAAGCAGATTCCTTTCGTAAAGTAGAGAACCGCTACAAAATGGGTTTCGCGAATATCAACTACCAAGTTTAATTTCGGGAGATTAAGAGGCGTAATCGATAAATATTTCCATTTTTAAACTACTTGATCATCCTGCTTGAAAATTGGTAGGCATGTTCCTTTCATGAAATAGAGTTCCTCTAACAAAGAGTAAAATGAAAATTGACCCCAAAGATGTTTGCGAGGGGTCAAGAGGAGTTACAGAAAAAAATTCCTGTTTTTAATTGTTAGACCCATATACTTGAAATTTGTTAAGCATGTTTCTTTTGTTGAATAGGGATCCACTAAGAATAAATTTTAAGCAAATCAAGTTCTGGGGGGGGGGGGGTTACTGGGACGTATTGACAAAAAAAATTACTTTTTTCGAGCTACAAGGACTATAATAATGAAATTTGGTTTGCATTTTTCTTTTGTTGAATTGAAATCCGCTAAGAGCGGTAATTTTGGAAAACGGCTCTCAACGGGATTACGGGGATATTATAGTAAAACTTTTGCTTTTTCTGTTAGATTTAGACTTGAAATTTGGCTTGCATGTTCAATTTACGGAGTAGAGATCCACCGAAAATTGGTTTTGCGGGAATCCACTTGGTTTTTGAGTTACGAAAGAGCAAACATCATTCTATGCTTCAATTTTAGAGATTTTTAGAAAATACAAATTAGATGAGTTCTGCCCTTTTTTTTATCAACAGGTGACAGTTACAGGTATAAGTATATTTTTCAATTCAATCGAATTCTTAATGCTAGGACTTAGATATCAATAATTTATACATATATATAAGCAGTAAAAATTTATAAAACATCATGAAATACCCAGCGAAGCGGGCGGGTAAACAGCTAGTTATATATATATGT
>BMAO01025872.1:0-19557 GCA_019973975.1 Trichonephila clavata | reverse complement strand
TGTTGCAATGAACATAAAATCATTTCGCTAAAACAATGTTTTCCCCCCCTTTATTTTTAAACCTAGAAACGATTTATAAAGGTCTATATTTTGTTTTTATAAATGTTAAGCTTAGGGTACATAGTGATCTCAGTAAGGAAGTTTTTAATTTGTTTTTTTAGCCCAAATCTTATCAGGTATATATATATGCTGACAATGTTTTAAATTGATCGATTGGATCATGGAGCAACACAGGTTTCTAATTTTACTAATTTCATAGTATTCAATTGTTATTTTATGCATTTTTTATACTAAGCAAATTTTTTAAACATTTCTTTATTTTATTGCTGATCAATAAACTGAATCCAATAGTTAGATATTAAAAAAAAAAAAACCGAAATTTCGGAGATATTTATCGGAAAAATTTTAATAAATAAGGTGTTGTTTGAATTCTTTTTTATAATCATCAGACAAATCTTTGAAAAACATGCCCAGCTTTTCCAAAAAATTTTTTAAATCCCGTCAAAATTTATTAAAAAATGTACAACTCTTTCTAATATGAGATTGTTGTGATCGTTCCTGAGTTTCTCTCAATTTACTATCAAGCAAATTTTGTCTTGTTACACACATCCGACCCTGTTTTGTATTTCGTTTTACATATGTTTCATTACTGAAATTAATAAATGCATTTCTTTCATTCATCTCACAATAATTGAAATATATCATTAGAATACTAAAGTATATTATTGCGAATCTTTTATTTTGCAGCAATATCTTCTTATATTTCAAATAAAACCCTTCCCAAGATTAATAGTTCTACAGAATTTCACCATTTTACTAAAATAAAATATTAGTATAATAATATAAAATTATTTTAATACATTTTTTTAAAAATCAGAACGATGTGATTGTCAAAAAGATCACCAAAGAAAAATAGAAGTCTTTATGCAAGTTTTGAATAAGTAATAGTAGCAATTGAGACAGAGACATTAACAAACTTTTTTACGAGGTCCAATAAAAAGCCATCTTTCTATTTTAATGCGACTGATTTAATCTATCGATGTAAGATAGCTATTTGTTATGTGAAGGCTCAATTCATCAATTAGCTGCAGGTTTTATATATTTCTGAAAGTCTTTAAAAGTTAGCACATCTGGAAAAAATTTTAAATAGTAAGTATAAATCGCGAAAATATTGAAGTATTAATAGTATTTAAAAAAAATTAATATTTGTTAAGCTGAGTATCAAGCATTATAAAAATAACTAGCAAAACCAAGAACTAAGTTATATTTTTATCTGAAAACCCTCTTAGGATTCTAGTATAACTTATGTGGGGTTGAAGGAAACGATTTTGATGAACTTAGCTACAACAGAATCATTTATTATGGAAAGTAGCAAAGAAATAATTGACTTACATAATATTTCTAGGATTTCAAAACTGAATGAATACTTTATACCTTTTTTTTAAAAAAGAAATACAGTTTCCTAATTTTCTTTACAAAACATGTACTGTTAAACGTTTTTTTTCTTAAATGTATTTATGTTGCATGTAAATGTTAAAATTTTAATATAAATAACTATGCAGCTAATGATTGTTTACTTATGGAACTTGTAAAAATTATAAAAAACTATACAAGGTTTCTCGATTTAAGAAAAATTTATTACTTGTACCGCTTTGACATAAAATGGAATGCACCACTCTTTTAGCTACTTTACTGCACAAACCATTGTATTTTTCAAATGGTTTTGGATTATACCTACTGTATTAAAAAGTGTTGTGTAACTAATATTGTTGACAGTCTTAAAAAAAGTAGACAATTGATTGCTTTTAAAACTAAATAAAATATTAACTTGTATTGCATTTCCCATCATATAAATATTACTTACTATATATATATATAATTAATTACATTACACAATCTTTAATGCCTTAGAAAGTCTTTCACAACTGTGATGCAATTATAATGTATATGTCACCACAGCTGAAAATCCCATCTAGCACTTTTTAAGATCAAAAAGTCATTCAAGACTTTCAGAGATGTAAGAATGTTTACTTCATTCATCTGGTTGATACACAGAACACATATAAAGCAACCTGAAAAACTATAACTATTTAAAGTATTCATAAAACAAATAGTATATCAAAAACTGGTCCATTACTGGACAAAAAAATAAATAAATCCTTATTAGTACATCTATACCATAAAAAAAGACAATCACATTATATCATTACTTTCACTACCACTTTCCTCATCACCCATGAAATGTAACATATGGATGAAATACCTGTTTCTATATAGGCAAGGCAGATTTTCAAGGTCTATTCCTGTATAACAAACAGCACAAATATTATCAAAATGATGAATAATTTATTATTAAGAATTATTTACACGTAAGTTAAAACATATTACTTACTTTAGTATATAGTTTTGCTTGTATTGATAGCAAGCATTAACATCACCTGATTCTCTACATATTTTATATTAAACACTTACCTGCAAAAAGTATACATGTATTTTCTAAATTCGTATGTTCCAAAAGTATAAATCAATTTTTTTGCCTAAAATTTTATTAAGAATGAATGATATAAAAAATTACCATACTCCCATCACTTTCCAAAATTTGTGTGGTAACATTCAACTGCAATGGAATCTCTATCCTGCATGATTTTTAAATTATATGCTTCTAATATACTGTCATAAAGCCATTTGTGACAAAAATTTGGTCATTCTTGATAATTACTTACCTCCTCATCTGATATAAAAATATACAACAACTTTACCCCATAAAAACATAGCTAAATGTCTTGGAAAACATAAAACAACTCCACTACAAGCATATATCAGGTGTTAAAGATACAATTAAGTTTTTTTTTGCAAATAGTTTTTGAATTGAGTAATGCTGACTTGCCTGAGCTTGAATGTTTTCTTTCTTGACAACTAAAAAAAGAAACATTCCAGAGTTTTCCTTTTTATTTTTATATCCCCAATAGTTGGCTTAAATATTTACTGCTAGTTTAAATGCTGATTGGGAGGTAGGTACATGAGGATCAGGTAAATAATTCTTTAGTAATTACTTTTTACCTTTCTTTTACTGAATTGCATGTTGAGATAATTGTTCCTGAACTATTTTACCTTGCAATAAACAATTTAATACTACAAGTAGAAGTTCAGTCTCCTGGTTTTTCTTATGTCATTACATATTTCTTTGGCGGAAGACCCCACACCACACTTTCTATCTGAGATATGGAAAGAAGTATATTCAACATTTTCAACAACATGGAATCTCTCAAACAATTTAAGAATGAACTTAATATGTTTACATGGTGCATGATTATCTGAGCATTCACATGTATATCAAGCCGAACATGATAATTTTACACACCTGTAATGGCATTGATCACACACACACATAACCTCTTTCTGAAATGCTACCATAATCTTTTTAACAACATAAAATACATCTCCATTAGTCTGCGATTTTACAAACCAAGAATTTGTTGCCTGGTCATAAATATCTGTCAGGAATCTTCAATTCATTTTGAAATGGAAATAGGTTGTGAGGATATAAACTGGGGAGAGTACCAATTAAAATTCTATTATGTGCTAAATATGTGTCATGCTGTATTTTCAACAAAACTATCTGCTTGACAGTTAAATTTTCATTTTAAAATAATTGGACATTCATGTATTGTGAATAGATTAACAATATATATTTTTATCAGTATTGGCATGCAGAAGTATAGATGATGTGACTTATACTATTAGTAGGCTGAATTACAATAATTATCATCAAAATATTTATTGAAAGCAGGCTTTTTATCAGTCGATGCAATTTTAAAATTTTCCATCTGATTTGTTTACATCTGATTGAACTTATTCCTTCCAAATGAGCTACTAGAGAAATTTCCCTTCGCATTTCAAAATTGGAAAACAAGATCATTTAATCATTTCTTCCAAGTGCATTGAAGGCGTAATGCAATTAATTTTTAACTGGGCACCCTTTCTCTCAGAATGTTGAAACACAATACATATTTCCTGTACTTAATTTATTAGTAATAACATGAGCAACAGAGTAAAGCATTCCTTATTAGTCAAGTACAATTAAACTTCTATTAACCGAATACATATTCTAATACTGAAGATTTTTCAATACCCATTTTAAGATTAGCTTTAATGAACTCTATACAAGTTTTATAAACCAGTTGAAATGCTTGATTATGCTTTGAAAAATATATTACACTGATCCCTTAATAGTCTTTATAAAGAGTGATTCTACCAAGAGAGAGATATTCCATTAATAATTAGAATATAGAATCTTTTTGATATTTCTATACAACTAGTTTTTCTTTTATATGTCTAGGAAGCTTCACATGTTAGCAAATGTGTTAAATATCTAAATCTACAATTTCACTCATGATATGAAAAAGGTTAAGGGAAAGTTAAATCTAAACATATTGTGTAGATCTTTACATGTGATTCGTATAAAATTTTTTGCAATATTTAATACATTCCAATAATTATTTTTTTCTTACTTTAATTAAATAAATGTATTTTCTGGCACAAGTTCGATATACGGACTTTTTTTTGGCGCCCTTTTCGGGCGATTCTGCGCCAGATTCTGTCTACCCCGATTCCCCCTGTTTTCTGGTCCGGGTCGGGTTCCACGGGGTTTTTCGTTTTATGGCGAATTTTCCAATCAGAGCAGTAATGTTTTTTTTGGTGGGGGGGGGGGGCTATGGAATTCTCTCTCAGACACCCTTCTTTTCAACTTGGATTTTCAACTGTTCAGACATAGATATTTCTGGACAAGAATTCACTGCCTTATTTCCTATTATTTCTTAATATTTATAAAGAATATTTATTTAATATTAATTAATTAATCACAATTATTTAATATTTATTAATAATGTATCATATTTATTTAATATTAAAATTAATAATTTTTATTTTTTATTTAATATTAAAATTTATAATTATATTAAAATTATTTATAAAAAATAGTTATTTAATATTTATTAAAGTTTATTTTTAATTATTGATTAGGTTGAATACTCTTTCATTATTAGGTTGTATTTCAATTCTTTTATTAAAAGCTTTTATTCAACTTACAATGTATGTATGTATGTAATTTGTTCGGGTGGAATCTTGCAACTCAATTTTGAAGCTGATATCTTCCTCCCATTGAGCTGAAATTTTGTATACACGTTTAGTTTGGATGACAATGCATGCTTTGACCATTTATATTCCGATATTGCAATTAATTAAAAAGATATTAATTAAAAACGTTAAACTCGTTTTGGGCGCCAACTTGGAGATATCTGCATTGTTGTAATAATTTTATTGTTACAACAATGACAAAAGTTGGCGTCGAAATTCGGTTTTCAGCCAAACTGGAATTTCATAACGTTGCTCTATTGACAGTATTAATTAACTTTGTCTAAAAAATAATTACATTTCTACAACGTAAAAATAATTTAATTTCTACAACGTATGCAATTTTTTTACAAATTTCTATCTATTTTCTTTGGATTTAAATTCAAAGCAAAAAAGTAGAGCTGTTTTTCAAGTAGATTGGTACATTGTATACCTTTCTCAACGCTGCCAAGTTAAACTGAGAGGGAGTATTGAAGAAATTCTTAAAAAATTTATCTAACTTTAATCTATGAAACTCAGACAAAAAATAATTACAGAATCGGAAAGATCATTTTTTTATGTATCTTACCCATCAAAAAGGAATCCGCTAGGAAAACAATAAGAGAAAAATATTATCCAGCAATGCAATATATTTTCGATTAAAAAAATAATTTTATAATAAAATGAAGGAATTTTTTAAAATTTTTTTCTAATTTTAAGTCTACAAGTAATTTAAATATACCTCATTTTATCACCAGTAATCTAAACACACACTACGACATGTGTCCTTAAATTTAATTACAAATAGAATCTGTTAATTTTATTTGAGTTTTTTTTGTTTGAAAATTACGGCAATTTTGTTTCTCTAGATGAGTTAGGCACATTGTAAAACCAGCTCAAGGTTATTTATATTCATAAAATGTGCCAAAAGAGAATAATTTGCAAAATGACCTGAAATATTTAAAAAATAAGGAGAGAAAAAAATCGAATCTTAGAAGAAACATTTCGTTAAATAGGAAATGTACTTCGCTATTTGGAGTTGTTTTACGATGAAAAGAGTAATATGTGCTTGGTTCCAGGAAAAAGTTCTTAAAATAGAGAAATTCCCAAAATAGAAGTTCGTTACATGGAGCATGTATAAAAATAATGCGATGGTTAATTATTTTTTCAAAATCAAGTTTCTAAAGATGACCTAAGCAATTTAAAAAATAGATTCTTACGTAGAAGATATTCAATGCCCAGCAAAAAATTATCATTATTTGATAAAACATTCTTTTTTGATTACAACATGCGTTTTGAATCTTAAGCATTTTATTGATTAATACAAATATTTAAATGCCTTTTGAAGTTTTTTAATAAATAACTAAAATTTTCTTCTAATATGTTAGAGAAATATATCCCTTATCTTCAAAATATTTCTAATAAATAATATATTCTTTAAGTTTTTCAAAAATAGTCAAAATTTTAATTAAACATTTAATAACTTTGTCATTTATGCAGATATAATCTCACTAAACCTTTTTTTTCGTGTGTAGAATAGTGATACCCAAAATCTGCACGAAGATTGAAAAAATTGCTTAAAAATTACGGATTTAAAAAAATTGTGTTTTTAGTCTAATACCCTTTTGCGAGAATTAATTAAGCTAAACCAGGGATGGCGAACCAGCGTTCAATGAGTTGAACAGGCTGAGAAACCTGTCCAGCGATAACTAAAAAGTAAAAAATAAATTAAAGGTAAAAAAACTTTTTTAAGAACAAGCTTTTATTTAAACGCGCTAAAAAGAATAAAATAAACTTTTCCTATAAAACTTTTTTTACTATCAACTTATAACGTCATTACACAATTTATATGATATAAAAGCCTGTCGCGAGATTTACCTGTGTAGATAAACAAGCAAAATAAATAACTTGACCTGATTGATTTTATTTTTAAAAATTCAAACTAAGTAAATATGAGTACTTAAATATTGCGACAAGCTTTTATATCATATAAATTGTGTAATGACGTTATAAGTTGATAATAAAAAAAAGTTTTAAAGGAAAAGTTTATTTTATTCTTTTTAGCGCGTTTAAATAAAAGCTTGTTCTTAAAAAAGTTTTTTTACCTGTAATTTATTATTATTACCTTATTTCTTATTCATATTACTTATTAATATTTCTTTTTAATTACTGAACAATTATTCAATTACTGCTTAGGTTGACTTAATTTTGAAATTATTAGGAAATACATTCTTTTATTATTAATGTGCCTTTATCCATATATTATTTATTAATATTTATTTATTCATTAACATTCATTTTTACTTATTGATAAATTATTTCAGTTATAGATTAGGCTGACTATCAATTTTTACATTATTATTATTAATTTACAAAGAGATTAATTTAAATTTTAAAAACTTTGTTATTTTATATACCTTTAAATATTGTAACCTGTTCCCTCTAACCATGGGACTATTTGCAGTGTTTATCCCAAGTATAAGAAAGTTCTGTCAGAAACAGTTCCTGTTTTATTTTCTAGCAAAAAGGCCACATTTGGGGAGAAAAAGGGAGTATTTAATCTCGATTCTGTTTATGAAATATGTAGGGATAAGAAACCATTTTTAGATTTTGCAAGAAAAACTCATCTGATTAAATTAGAATTATTTTACTGCAATTGTAATGTTCTGATGAAGTTTGGGAAGAAAAATTCTATTTTAGATGGTTAATCATAGATTTGCAGAAATTCCAGGAATAACAAGAAATGTGGTTCAACTAAATCCATACATCATGGATTGTAGTTCAACTAAAACCATACATCTTGGCTTGTGGTTCAGTTGCAGCAAACTAAAATTAAATGATATTTTTCGTCTCACTTATCATTTGATCGTGGGAACCAGAACAAAACAGACCAAAGCTTATTTCTATTTATCTTCTGATACAGTTGCAGATTGGGGGCAATTTGTCATTGAAGTTATTCTATATTATGCAGAAGTCGACAAATCGAATTCAAAGGGGAAGCAGTACACAACATATATTGTGAGATTCTAGTCAACATTTTAAAGGAATGGATATAGCCTGGAACTATGATTTTTCCAACAAATGGAAGGCATTTAAAAATTTAGGACAAGAAGGTTTGATCATTTGACGTTAAATCATAGCCTTCATTTTGTAAATCCTGTAACGAATTGCCACACAAATACCATAGAAGGCTCTTGGAAGCATGTTACAGATTCACTTCCTACCTGCAATAGAAAAATAGAAAAAATAGATTTAAAATTTCATTTGTTGCTGTATATAAGTTTAGAAAATGAAGCAAACAGCAGGGAGTGGATTGTTTCAATAAGTTTTTAAAAATTGTTAGGGACATCAACTGGGCTGAGGTCAAATTCTTTAAAAGGGGAATTTAATCAAGATTTTTTATCACCATGATTTTTATCACAATCTATCTTGCTGACAAGTGATGACTTTGGCCACTTTATGACAATTTTTTATACATAAAGTGCTGCAATCTAAGTTAATGATATTTATATTTATTTTATTCAATGTAAGCAAGAAAGATTCGCCTTATATTTAATTTATGACTTTAATTTTATTGTTAATTTGCTTTAATATGTTAAATTATAATGTTTCTCTTCTAGGCTTAATGATGATAAATAGAACAATTTGTGAGGACCCCAATCCAGTGTGAGCGAGGAGTATCATTTTTTCCGATTCGACCTCCCTGCGGAGAAAAGTCATCAATCTTTCGAGGGTTCGGCCGCTCCCTTGACCTTCCGAGGTCGGGTCCGTATTCCTGCTTCTCTCCCAGGCCCGTAGCACAGCCTCCGGTAAACATGATTCCAAGAGGGGCTCCAAAAAATCGGTGAACTTCTCTTGCGTCCTTCCAAGCGATTCTAGAGCTAGGAGTTTGCTCTTTAAGACATCATAAAGTTCGGCTAATTCAAATTTTATTTTACCGTTGGCATTTTGCATGACTAAACCAAGCAAGTCTCTTATATAGATCTGTACAAGCAGATCTTCTCGGCCAAATCGTTCCTTGACCTGCTGCACCGCTTTGCTGTAGTTTTCCTTTGTAGGTGGAAAGCTACTTATCAGTCTGAACATTTTTGATCCTGGAACACTGCATTGTATGAGATAATGCATTTTATCATCATCAGGAATGTCCGAATCCATGTGAATTTTCTCGAACTGCGACCAGAAATTAAGAAAGTCCTTTGGTTCACCGTTGAATTTCGTTAGTTCAAGCTTAGGAAGCTTAAACTTTCTAGTGTTATTATGCGAGATCCCAGCTTCACTTTGCGGTTTATTTAGCCTTTGACTAATAGCATACTCCAGTTCCGCTGATAATTGACTCATTTTATCGCGGTATTTCTCCGCTTTCGTGAAGTCCTCTCCATATTCACTACTCCTTGTTTCATCGCTTAGAAGCAATTCCAAAATCTGCTCCTGCACGATATCTAGCCTTGTAAATTTATCCATTATCTGTCTTTGGAAGGCATACAAGTCCTTTAATGAACTATCCTTTTTCAACGCCTCCTCAATAGAAGTGCAGCACATGGTGAAACTTGAACGCAGTGATTTCTGCTTCACTCTAAGACTTTCAACAGCCATGCTTAAAAAATCGCGGACGCCAATAAATGTGGGAAATAGAGTTTCTCTATATAAATAGCAGGTTCTTTTGTAATAAAGTTAAGAGAAAAAACAAATAATTGCTGCGAAGCTCACCGGAGCAGTAATTTTAATTACGAGCACTCGACGTTGAACATACAAGGTTAATCCCCACGTGAGTAGTGAGGAAAAGGTTAAAGGTTACAGCTAATGCTCCCTCTGTGGGGAGTTGAGCGGTTTCTCCCCTCACGCAAGGGAGGGGAACACACATGGCCTGGTGGTGATGAGACCTTGGGGTCGGAACACAACATAAACTAAAAAGAGTTATTTAACTGTTATGAACATAAGTATTCAGCCCAATTAAAAATCTATACTTGGTGTCCATTTTCTCTCTGCGAAAGATGTGTCGATTGCTCGCTGAATAAAACTGTTTTTTTTACAAAAGCTTGATGTTGACTTGAAACATTACAAAACTAAAGGAGGAAAGTGATTCACTCATCACGATATCTCCTGAATTCTTAGACCTAAAGACTTGAAATTTTCCAGGCATGTTTATTCTGTTGAGTAGATGTTGATTTTGTCCACTAAAAATGGGTTTTGTGGAAATCTTCTTTAGAGCAGAGCCAGCCTTCTCTATAAAGGGGCCCGGATGCAAGAAACCACTTAGGACCCTAATTTTTTCTAAGTAAAATATATATATATATATATATATCAATACGAACACGCGAACGAACTCGTGGCCAGAAGGTCGTGAGTTCAAGTCTTGTTGCCACTGAAGACCCGCCGTATAGATGGGGTCGAGGTTCAATGCCTCCATTTTGGTATGGTATGGGGGGCGCTAACTCAGGTGTCGTCCTCATCACTCGACCGAGGTTCAAAATGACGAGGTCTGTCAAAATGGCCTTCGTGTTGCACAGTAAGACATTAATATAACTTTGTTTTGCTGGTCCAGCTCCAGTCACAAAAGTTACTTCTATAAAAAAATAACTTACTATAAAAAAATCATTATATTTATATTAATTCTTTTATGTTTAATATTTTCTTTTCAAAATTTACATATGTAATAATGATTGAAATTTGGTCCTAATGGGAAATATCAAGGGAACATTCCGTTTGGATACTGTTGTACGTCGTTACTTTTGTATTATCTTTAATTTCGGTAGATTTCATTTCCTAATGCAGAAATGATTTATTCGCGTGGTCTGTGCGCTAAATGTTTCACAATTCTATTTCACGAATTTTTTTAATTCTGTTTACATGATATATTAGCCCAAAATCGCATATTTACTTAATATGGTTAAATTTTTTAAAAAAGATGTCCATTATGGGTGTTCCTATTATTTCTTGGGTTCCACAGAGTAGAGGATTAGTACATGCTATAAAAAGTCGAATCTTTGAAATAGCAATTTTAGGTTACTAGCTACATTCGGAACTGTGATTTTATTTATTTACTAATTTTTTGCAAAAGCATATAATGAATGGTGTTTTTTATATTTAGTGTCATCCGAATTAGAATGAATATAGAAGATTGTTTTAAAAATATTATTATAATAAAAAGCAATTTAAATTGTTTTAAATTAAGAATTTTTATTTCCCAAAAGAGAGTGACAGATTTTAAAACATTCTCCTTTTATAGAAAATGTTTATATATCATATTTTCCCTCTTTATATAGTTTGGACTTCTGTACAGAGACTAAACTACGATTTTTGAAACATTCACAATTGACAAACATATGAGACAATTTACCAATTTGTCTCATATTACACAAACAAGTAGTTAAAAATATTTATATAATTGGCTATATTACTAATAAATAGATCATTTAAACTCTAAATGAGTTATTTTTTGAGTTATTGGGGGATAGGCCCCACGTTGAGAAACACTGTTTTAAATTGATAAATATACTGATTGCCTAATATGAGAAGCAAAAATACGTGAGTATAGTTTAGAATTAGGACGTTATTCTAAACGTTCTGATTGCCTAATATGTGCCCTGTATAGTAGCTGTTCTTTAAATTTGATTCTTAGTGACATGGCAAAAGCATTCTTAGAAGTCTGTAATTTTTTTAATATACTCCAAAAGCATTTTTTCTCCTAGAACTTTTTGATGGCTTTCAGATATGGACACCATTATCTATTGAATCCGAAATCTCTCAAAAAATTGATTTCACCAAAAATATTGACAAATTTGCTTCTCAAAAAGCTATACAAGTTATTTTATCATTAAATTTTCAGTAGTCTTCGTGATTTATATACTTTTCTTTTCACGAGATTTATGTTTTAGTTCTTTCTTTTTTTATTAAATTAAATTTTCTGAGTAAATACTGTTGATTTGCTTTTCTAATTACAAAATGTCTATTTTTATTTCAAAGGTAATATTTTTGCTTGTTTAATATTTTGTTAAAAGGTTTTGCCGCAATCATAACCCTTTAGCTGACCAAAAAATAAAGTTTTGCTCTTCAAATTTTTGCATTTTTATATTAATGTTTTATTTTTTAATACAGGTAGATAAGTTTATAATTTGAAAATACATAAGTATTAAATAAGTAATTGTATATGTAAGCATTGTGTGTGTGAAATAAGGAATTAAATATAAAAGTATAATTAATACCATAAAATCCGGCGTATAACTCGCACTTTTAACACACAAAATAAAATCGAGATTTAGGGGTGCTCATTATCAGGGGTGGCTCTAGGGCCAGACATACCGAACCCCTGTCTGGGGCGGCAAATTTTAGAGGCGGCATTTGGACCGAATTTGAAAATACTTTTTGATATATTTTAAGGAAAATTGGGAATTGGGCATTTCATTTAATGTATCATATTTCCTTATTTTATAATCTATATGTTTATCGTCAGGTTTTTTTAATGTAGTAGTCTGAAGAGTTCGAGGCGGAAATGTACGTTAAATTGTGAAATTGGATGTTTTCACAACCTTCTCTAGTCAAAAAAGAGAGCCCAATTGATATTCCTAAACTTATTTCAACTTTATAATTTGCACCAAATCTTGTTATTGCATTAAGAGCTTCGCTTTTTTTGCCAATAAGTGCAACAAGAAGTGTTTTTCAAAGTTAAAACTAATAAAAAATTTCTTAGAATCCACAATTTTCTTCTTTAAAATAAATTAAATGGTTTTGCTTTATTGTCTACCGAATATGAATTAACTAAACAAACTGATTTAAAAAAATTGATTAAAAAGTTTTCAGAATTAAAATTTAGAAAAAAAAATGTAATTTTTTTGTTTGTTTGTTTTGCTTTATTTTTGAGTTTTAGTTATTTTATTGTGATGCCTTTTGTTCGTAAGAATTATTCTTAAAATGAGTGTATCTATGTGAGCATAAATACACAATTTATCTTTTTGAAAAATAATTTTTTTACTTTGGAGAGGGGCGGCATTTTCCATTCTTGCCCGAGGCGGCGAAACTGCTAGAGCCGGCCCTGTCATTATACGCAGGGTGTAAAAATATGAGAGCTTTAAAGTTAAAAATAAGGATTCTAGAAAAAAATAAGACTTCTACATAGATCGAAATACTCTTTATTTAAAGGCTGTTTTCGGTCAATGTTAAAGGATAGGGATCAAACGGGAAGCACATTTGCCAGCAGGAAAAAGCTCCAATAATAATAAAAATTTCTATGGGTATAAAAAAAATTATTGTTTAGAGGATAGTGTTCTTTGAATTTTGATTTTTGAAAAAAATACGCAGTTTTCAGCATTATTGCAAAATAAAATTTGAGTTTTCTATGTTAAAGTATAGGAAGTGAAAACGCGAAGCACATTTAAATAGAAAAAAATTTATTTTTTCGAGTAGAATTAAATAGTATATTAGATATCCCTCTTTTGACTAGTGTAGCCAGAATTAAGTTTTATGTTTTTATTAATGAACTATTTTAAATTTTAAGTTCATTCTGAATTATTTTTGGCATAGTTAGGACTATCTCAAAGAGATGGCGCCACCATCGTTTTGTAACACTAATTTTTCTTGGCTACGAATACTTAATTTTGGCGATAGCTTTCTGAAATATAGTCGCCAGCTGAAATTATGGTAACCAGCAAGTTGTGGCAAAAAGTGTGGACAATAAAGATTTATGATGTACAATAGAGATTTAACATCTCAAACCTGATGAACTTTCCCATTTAGGAATGTTTTCAATATTTTCTGCATGTGTGCTTTAAAAATTTAAATTATATAGATAATTTATAATTATGCTGCTTAGATTCCCCCCCCCGCCTGTTATTGATGAAATGTATATAAAATTATTTAAATTCTGTAAAGCGACTGAATGAAAAATTGAAAGTATACTTATTTTATACTTGACCGAAAGTTATGAATTGACTAAAGAATACAAATTACTACTCCTTGAAGATCACAATTTAAAATTTTAATCTAATTATTGTAATGCAATTATTATTATTTTTTTAACTAACAAAAAATCGAATCTATTTTCGAATAGATTTTATATTAACGTTCAAATTTTACCATTAAACCATTGGAACAATCATTAACCACACACAAATCTTGTTTTCTAATTAAATTAGCAGAAACTTATTTTTTCGATGTACCCCAAATTCTCAGCCCATTTTTGTGGAAAAAAATTTTAAATAGTGTAAAATATGTTACTGAGATATAGGATATATTTACGAAATAAAGAAGTGGCTGCGGTAGCCTAATGGTCATGTAACAGAATCGTGGCTGCCGTGTCATGAGTTCTAGCCTAGTACCGCTCAAGACCCGCCATGTAGGGGAGCTTAATCTGTCGAGAGCTCAGATGTCCTCCCGTTGGTGTGGTGTGGCATTCAGGAGAGGGGGTGGTAGCTCAGGTGTCGTTCTCGTCACTTGACCACAGTACAAAATTACGAGATCTGTCACCAAAAGCCCTCGAGTAGCTGATCAGTACGACATTAATATTCTCTTAACGAAATAAAAAAATAAAGGTGAATTAATAAGAAGTGAGTAATTAATTTATTAAAAACTTTTAAAAATAAACGAGAACCTGTAATTTTTCTATCCGACAGTATCATGTCCAATTTCCCCCTCCGATGAATTTTTCAGTCTTCGATTCTAAGCATCACCCGATTTTTAGTAGCATAAGGGAAGTAATGCGACTTAGATTCGAATAAATATAGCAATATCACGATTTTAAAGTTTTTGTATCTTCAAGTTTGCCTTTTTTTCTATTAAAAATTACTGTCTCTGGCATTTTCTATCATTGAACATTTTCAATAACCTGTTCTTGACTAAATTTTTAATATAATAGTCTCTGTGTGATTTCTTTGCGGAATACATTTTACACATATGAAATTTAGAATCAAAGTTTATTCTAAATATGTCCATTTTAGTTAAATACATGATAAAATTTTTAAGTTGTAAATTTTTTATATAACTTTTTTATGAAAAAAGAAATATGTGAGGCATTACCGTATGAACAGATATTTGCTGCTCATTGGAGTTTTTCTTTTAGTACTATAGTTAAGATATTGATTCTTATTACTAGTTTGTTTTTAAATTATAAAATAAAGCATTCAGATCTGCTGAATAAACTTTTAAAAAAATTAGTTTTAAAAAAATTAAAACTTAATTTTCTAAATATTTAAACGGTGTTTTCATTTTTTACATCAAATATACATAATTTTTAATTTTGGAAGACTTTTAAAATGAATGATTTATTTTATAAACGAAGTGAAAATGTAATTGTAATAATTAATAATGTTTGCTTTTTTAATCTCACAATTGCGAATCGAATTGCTCGATTTTCAAATGTTAAGAAGTTTTACATTTCTTAACTTTTCCATTAATCATTTGCTCAGAAAAGTTCATAATCAGTTATGAGCTTTTTACACATTGGGGGGGGGGGGCGATGTTTCTGTCAACTAGAAAACTAATGTGAATCTAAATTATACAAAGCTATTTTACCATAAATTATTGTTTTAAAACAATCTGTAACTCAGTATAATTACTGTGTGATAAATTACTTTGTTTAATTGCAGCTTTATTATCCAAAAAACCTTTTAGCATCCTTCCAAAGGCATCTCGTCATGTCATGATGTCAGTATCTCATGGGAATTTCACTTCGGATGGGACCAGAAAACACTTGTTGGTCGGAAGTCTTTTAGGAAAGAAAAATACAAAAAAGGGGAGAAAAAGGAAACTTTTATTGCTGGGGGTTCTGAAACAGAAAAGAGTGGAAGACGCCGTAGGGAGATGTGTAAAGGGGGGGGGGGTCTCAACTTTCGGTGATTTTTGAGGTCTTCTAATTGTATGGTGTTGAATAATCATTCTGACCGAAGTAAAATACGTTGCTCGTCTTAGTCACTTTTGAAATTTAGAGTAGGAACCTTTATACTTCTTATACGACTTATTTCACAACTCATTTTCTTTTTAATATTTCTAAAAATATCTTTGAAAAATAAGAGTAATAGAGCTCGTAAACATCCTTCAAACTGTGTTCCACGGAACCCTGAGGCTCTCAAGGTTACCCAAGTCACAATAAGCAATCGAAAAGAAGATTATAAATGTATATGTAAAATGGATTGAAATTTGTATAACTACAAGTATCTTTTATAAAAAGCTAATTTCATCATTAAAATTTAAAATTCTATTTGCATTCTGTTTTTTGTTCTATTTGTAAATCTGTTGAGAGCTTAAATGCTCTCCCGTTGGTGTGATGTGGTAGTTAGGAGAGGGGATAATAGCTCAGGTGTCGTCCTCGTCACTTGACCATGGTTCAAAATTACGAAGTCCGTCGCCAAAAGCCCTCAGTGCGGCGTTAATGTTCACTCACTCACTCATTTTACAAAATAAAAAAAGGTGAATTAATAAGAAAAGAACAATTATTTTATTTTACCAGTATTAAAAACTTTTAAAAATAAACGAAATCTATATCTTTTCTATTCGACAGTATCTTGTTCAATTTTTCTATCCGATGAATTTTTCAGTCTTCGATTCTTTTCCGTCTTGCAACCAATTTTTAGTAGCATTAACATCGGAATAAAAAGGTGCGTCTTAGATTCGAATAAATAGGGCAATATAGCAATTTTAAAGTCGCTGTATCTTTAAATGTACTTTTTTTTCTATTCAATATTACTGACTGCAGTGCCTGTTTAGGCTCATTTCGATACCTGGAAGCAGAAGATCCACAGGTACTCTTGACTCTGGAGAAGCGAAATTTATAACTAGAAAACCTGTTTAAGTCCAGCCTATCCGGGCCCTTCCCGGCCCAGGGCGCCCACCCCAAGTGCCCAATGGATAAACCGACACTGACTGGTATTTTCTCTCATTGAACATTTTCAATTCCCTGGTCAAGTCTGACTAAATTTTTAATATAATAGATGCTGCGGTTTCTTTGCGCAATACATTTTACACATATCAAAGTCAGAATTAAAGTTAATTCTGAATATATATCCATTTTAGTAAAATATGTAATAAAATTTTTATAAAATTTTTTTAGTACTGTAGTTAAAATATTGATCTGGTCTAGTTTATTTTTCAATTAGAAAATAAAGTATTCACAAAATGATAATCCACTGAATAAACTTTTAAAAAAAATAATTTTCTAAGTATGTAAATGGTGTTTTCATTAGTTCACGACAAACATTAGTGGGAAGTCTCTAGGAAAGAAGAGAAAGTTACAAAAAAAAAGGGGGGGGGGTAGAAACTTTTATTGCTCTGTAATAAAACAGCAAAGAGCAGATGAAACTGCAGAGTGTGAGGGGGGGAGGGAGTCCCCGCTTTTGGTGATACTTGAAAAGTCTTCTGATGGGGTTTTGCGTAGGACAGGGGTGGCCAACCCAAATGACCTTGCAAATGACCAAATGACTTCAGAAAAACATTACAATTCCGCGGGCCACATATAAAAATATATATCTCTATGATATATTTGGATTCATTACAAGCATTTATTGGAGTAAAAATTTAAAACAGAACGAATTATTATTGTTTTCATTATTTTTATATGTATACAAACATAGATAATATAATAATGAAAATGCAATGAATCAAATAATATGATTTAAATTTATTTGATTAGTGAGATATTTGTTTCTCAACTCTTTCACTGAGTTTTTTCAATAGATCTCAATGCATATATTTGTACATCGTAATTGATGTTGCAGGTTTTCGTCTGATAAGTTTGAGCGCAATTTCCTGTTAGATTAATTTCATTTTCAAGGGAAACAAGTAATATAAAACAAATTTTAAGACAATTCCTACTTTGAATAAATGAATACAAAGTATTTTATCAACGATTGAAAATTTCAACAAGATATATATAGATATATGTATAGGGAGAGAGTGAACTTATAGTAGGAATTGAAAAAAAGCATGATTTGTTTGAATTGTTGTAACAATGCGCACCTGGTTTGGCTAGTTTGGATGAAAAACTGGTTTTCGGCGCTAACTTTTGTCATTGTTTTGTTTTAGCATTTACAATGTTACAATAATGGAGACGAATCTAAGTTGGTGTCGAAAACCGGTAATTAATTTATTGAATTGGTAATTAATAGATAAATATTTGAAAAAACTGTATTAGCATCAAGTCTCATCCACTACATAAAACAATACTATTATTTTGTTGCCAAATATGCGTAAAAATTAAATAATCTTATGGTTATCCAACGGTATCAATGTTAAATTTATGTTATTGTATATTAAAATCAATAATTGTATGTGATTTAAAATTGTATTTTAATCTATATGTATATGCAGCATAAAATATATCATGTTTTTATCAATGTTGATATATTTCAGAATTTGTACTAAAAAACGCTGGGGAAAAAATTGTAATATTTTTTCTTTTGTTTGTACTTTCTTCATTTAAAAATTGTTTAAATATTTTTCAGATACACGTGATGCTATTGTACCGCTATTTATAATTAAAAGTAATGTAATGAAGTTATTATTTGCGCATTTTGTTTGAAAAATATTTAATTATATTTTATAGGTAAGAATTGGTCTTAGAAGAAAATTGAGGTAACTCTTTGTTGATTTTCTATGCGGACTCGAAATATTTTTTTTGTGAGGAAATATTTTTTACTTACTTAGATAACTAGAACCAAAAACGGAGAGCAATGTGCATACAATTTCCTCTTTTGAAACAATTAAATCTCTCCAGCAATGGCATTCAATAAATTACAAAAAAGCTGTAAATTTATCTTTGGAAGTTACCGTTCCAATTTTTTTGACATTTCGTAATTGTCCATAGTTTTGGAGATCTATTTCAAATAAGATCTATTACAAATTTATCAACTTCCATCCTCTCAAAACTAACACATTTCTTGAGTAGTGCAGAGTGCCACTGAGAATTGTGCCGCGTGCCACACGTGAAATAGGTTGCCAACCCCTTTTCTATCGTATGAATGTAAAAATGTATCATATTGTTTGTTCATTTAATACAGCATATTAAAACGTGAAATTAAGTTTTTCATTGCTTTAAATCCACCCATTCTTCCTTTGAAAATCATTTATTCAGAAAAAATTAAACAGTTTCGTTCTCTACATCATTTATCTAGAGCATTGATCTTCAAACTGTGTTCCACAGAACCTTGAGATTCCACGAGTCATAATAAAAAAAAAATCGAAAAGAAAAATTATAAATGTGTATGCAAAACGGATTCAAGTTCTCATGAAGTTCATATAACCACAATTATCTAAAAATGATCTCATACATTAAAATTAAAAATTTTATTTATACATAACTTAACTTTGTTGTGAAAAACTTTTTAAACTTTTATTGTTTTATAATAAATGAATTTAAAACTTTCTTTCTTTATCTATTAGATTATGAATATACTATTGTTTGCTATCCCGAGTTCCAGAAGTAATTTTATACTAGTTAGTGTAATATCTGAAACCTTTTAC
>BMAO01025871.1:0-98757 GCA_019973975.1 Trichonephila clavata | reverse complement strand
TCAACCGATTCGGCAAAAATATCATTTTCATTTGTTTCATTATTTATGGAACATAAAGCCTCATACAAAGAAGGGGGTATTAAAGCCTCAGCATTTAATTTATCCGTGATCGCTACCAAGCAATCCATTGATGATTCAAAGAATTATTGTCAAGAGTAATAGAGGTTTTAATTAGTTTTGCTTCTACATTCTCTCCAATGCAGAGCTTAAAGTAATCTTTCCGAATTCATCATTAGAATAATCTGGAAAAATATTAGAATTACATATAAAAATTTGAGTTCCGCTATCCAAAACACAATTTATTGCTTTCCCGTTAATATAAATAATAACATATTTTAAAGGTTCAAGGTCAACTTTCGGTTGTAAATATTGTACTTGAGAAGTCTCTTTTTTCTCATTTTTTAATTTAGAATATTTTTTATTACAATCTCGAGCTAAATGATTCTCACCGCAAATGTAACATTCTATTTTTTTATTTACTTTACTTTGTTTTGAGTTATAAATTTTATTTTCTTTCGAATTAAGATTTGTTTCGTCTCGTCTCGAGTGAGGAGGGATATATTTAAAATCATTTCGCAAGCCATTTTGATTATGACATACTCTATGTGAAAACTCGGGAAAAGTTCTTCCTTTACAAGCATAAAACATGTCACACTCTTTTCCCATTTGAATTGGTTTAAACCAACTTTGCTCCTGCTTGATATTTATATGAACGACAGTTTCATCATCTAGCGTTGGATATAATTTATCGCTAACAATTAACTCTTTTAAAGAATTAAAATCATTGACATTTCTCAAATGACAGTATTGATCCCAATTGGTTAATAAACGAGATGTAAACTGAACATGCGTTTCATTTTGCATTCGTTTCGCTTTTTGAAAATTTTGCAAGCAAATTAAAGGTGTTGGCTCAAATTCTCTTAAAAACTAAACTTTTTAATTTATCATAATTGCTTATTTCTTCGTCTTTTACATAAACTAAAATATTTTCGGCTTTTTCACCTAGCAAATTTAAAAGAATCTCTCCCTTAAATTCATCCGGCACATTTTGGTTTTAAAAGAACGCTCTAAAGAAGAGAAAAATAAATTCCATCCCTCTTGTTTCTTAGGAATCGGAAGAGTTAATGTGCGTACACTTTGAATGAAATTTTCTATCGAAGTTTGATTTGTTTCGGGATTTATTCGCTGCAAATCATTGCTATCCCTTTGACTATCCAATTTAGCCCTTTCTAAATTTATTTTACCAAGTTCTATTTCTAATTTAATTTGTTCGAGTTTTATTTTTTCAAACTCAAGTTTCGATTGTTCCGTTAAACGCTCTTGTTCTTCTTTCGACTTTCTATCCGCGATAATCGAATCCAAATAGTCATCGATAAACACTTTATCGGTTTTGTATTTGTCGCTATTTAAAATTAAATTTTTTAAATCCAATACTTTCATTTCCGGATTTATTATCTCGCCTAATTCATCAGCAATTAATATTAATTCTTCCTTTCTCGCTCCACGAAACATGATTGAAAGGAATTATACTAAATGAATTAACCCAAAAATTTTGTAAATAACAGTTGCTGAACTCGCTCAAACAAAATAAAAGGATTGCCTACCTCGTAGTTCCTTTTGATGTCTTGCTTCACTCAGGTTTCGATCCTGTCGTTAATGCGACAGTGTGATGTCGTGTTGTGTTGGGTATGATGTTGTAGAGGTTTCATTCAACAGACGTCGTCTTGAGGACAGCACTTTTATTTACAGTAAACACATAAAAAAGAAATATTAAACGCAAATTGTAACTACCCACGCGGGAAATTTCTCTAATCTGGCCACCGCCCTAACGCGCCGGTGCGAGCAGCTATCTATTTCAAAAACAAACAACACATTCTTACGGTAGGGGGACACGGTGCGCCTCCTGGTAAGGGGAGGAAACACTACAGAATCAATGCCATGATTAATGACAAAAGATCTCACAATTCTCAATCCTACTCATGAGTCGAGGGTGACACCTCAGTTAGCAACTCATCCTCTAAATTTCTACACACACCCCAATAACGAGAAGACTCCAGTCCTTGCCTGTTTAGTGTGCAGCAACCAATTCGGATATTTAGAGGAACTAAGATGCTATACTATGGACCCACCCACGACTTATGTGGACTCAAGGACTAGAACCCACGAGTCAGCAGAAAAGAACAGGTCACGAATTCATGACCATTACTTGATATTAACCACGTGAGTTGTATTATTTGTTGACTTCTTTCAAGCTTTTGGCTGTCTTATGTCAAAGCAGATCTTCTTCTTCCAAGTTACTTCCAAATGTTGTTTCTTTCCATCTTAAGTCAAATCAATTTTTTTTAAATAATTTTTAACAAAAAATTACTACAAAAACAACATGAATGCATAAAATATACTAATATTGGAGATATTAATTTCTCTTAGACACCTTATCAGTAATACTTCTACTTTCACATCAACATTCATTCAATACTCGAAGAGATATTGCAGTTTGATAAACAAATAAGTAATTGAGAATAGATAAAAGGAGTACCACCACCAAATGATATTTGGAAGCAAATCTCGGCCTATTTTCCCCATTCCAAATCAATAAAAATAAACCCCTTCCTTGCAGAGAGATGAGGGAAGTAGGAACTTTTTGAAAGAGAAGTTGGGTGGACAGTATTCCGCGAGATTGCTTCGAAAGCATTCTGCTCGGCTGAAAATTTGTTCGAGAACCCCAGCCCTCTATCCATTCTACTTCTCTTCGCAATCCTTAGTCGAGGAAATCAGTAAGTGGATGGGGTGTGGCCTATTCTTTATTTTCTTCGGAATCGATCCAAGGGAATTTATTCTTTTTCCTCTCCTTATTTCGCTTCTTTTGTTGTGAAATCGAACCTATCCCCTCTAATAGAAAATGAATCTCATGTATCCTCGTTTCCGAAATGATGAAAAGATGGGAGGTGAGTATTTTGTTTTGTTTCTTCGTGTTAATAGGAAGAGGATTCAAAGGCTGATTGATTGTCGATAGGGGTGATTAATATTTCGATTAATTAATCATGCCAAATAAATCAAACAATCAATCAACCCAAATCCGTCCTCACTTTCAAAGTATTTCTTTATCATTACCAAAGTGTTTTTTTAACCATAATTAAATTGTTGATCATAAAAAAAAATCTTTAAAATTTGGTGTGGATTTGGGAACAGAATCGCAATTTGTGTGTTAATATTGCATACTTCAAAGCAGGTAAAATTTTTAAAAATGAGTTCACAAAATTGAAAAAAAAATACTCAATTGTCTTTTTTTAAAGATATAAGTAAGGTAGTAAGGTGTAACGTTGATGATTTATGCGATATTTTGCCCCTATGGCCATAGTAGCCTAGTGGTCATGGTTATAGTTTGAATGTCATGAGTTCGATCCCTAATGCCCCTGAAAGTCCACCATGTAGATGGGCCAATGCACATTAATTTTCTGATGACTCTAAGTTCTTATGCTGGCATACTGTGGATATTTTTAAATAGGAGTTTGCCAGCTCAGGACTTGTCTTAGTCATTTGACTGGGATTCAAAATTAGCAGATTTGTCGCCAATAACTCTCGGGTTGCTTTAGAGTGTGAAGTCAAAATCACTCAGTAGCGCCACAATTTGGTCATGGTCGTGATCATATAGACTTCTTCGACACTTCTTCTGTCGAATTGTGAGTTGGAGTTTTGATGCCGTTAAAGATCAACCACGAAGAAGGGTTGACACGAGTTATATATATATATATATATATATATATTATATATATATATATAAGGCTTAAAGTCCTCACTGGGGCATACAGTGAAAGTTTTAGTGTGGAGTGCCAATTCAGATGTCCTCCATATCACTTGATTTGGTGTAAAATTACGAGGTTCGTCGCCAAACCTTCGTGGGGGGGGGGGAGGTGTTACCCTATAAAATAATATAATAATTTAACTCTTAAATTCTTTTTGCTTGATGGATTTTTAAAGGTTGTTTTTAACGGAATCAGAGGTCCTGTTAAAGAAATTGATTCGTTTTACCTTAGAGTTTCATACTATAATGTAAGAGAAATTATAAATTTTGTGGCACTTCGTGGATCTTGAAATTTGATGATCCGCAAATTTGATGATCTTCTAAATTTCAAACTTCAAATTTAATACGCTCTCATGTTCATACTTTCATTCACATCAAGCTTTTAGTATCATTTTTATTCAATTTGTTGATTTATCATTTTGTTGACATTGCACTTTTAAGCTACACGAGAACTATGACAGAACTATTAGAACAAAAAAAAGAAGCCCCACTCTTGTGACGACCATCTAGCTAACTAACTGACGTTTTCCAAACGTCTACACCAGGTCGTGAGGACTTTCAGCCTCGATATATTTAACGTTTTTTGGCTTTCCTGCCCGGTGGGCTTTTAGAAACACAAGGACGCAATCCTCACCACTTGATTATGGAGTGGATTTATACGTTGCACAGATCGACACAGCGTTCCGTGATTCAAAGAATTGCTAAGAGAAAACACAATTATGGGGAAGAAAGGAAAATATTCGAACATTTTGGGGAACTTCCAATTAGTATAAGAAGTTTTTCACGATTTAATTTCTTTTCTCGCTAGTATTTTGATTCCATCCATACAGTATCTGTATATGCAAACCTGCAAAAATACACTATATTTCCTTTAAATTTTCATTTGGTTTAGCTTCGGTTTGAAACTCATACAGCCGAAATAACTCTGATTAAAAAATACAAAGTGATTTTTTTAAACTAACACTATTCATAGCCACCTGTAGCTCGATCTAAGAAAATAAATATCACCTAACTTGGCATAATGACATGAAAGAAGGATTCCGCGAAAAAAAATTAATTACCAAAAATCACCGACAAAGGTATTCATGGCGCTGTACAATGAAAAAGTTACAAACAATAATAATAACACATACAAAATAACAGTGAAATGTTCTCTACATTCTCTTCCCTGGCGAGGAATCCGACCCCACTCAATATAACCGCTGTTCTCAGACTACACAGTGCATTTCCTGTGGCTGTACGCACCAAGTCTCAAGGAATATTCTACCTTATGTGTACCTACGATGGTTTTTTGTGGAACTCATTATCACCTCTTCTGACACAGGTTTACATCCACTGCCTGGGGGAATTGTCTGTTTCTTCGAACTTCTTAATCATTCCTTCCAAACCACGAAATGAAAAAAAAAAACTTATGTTGCTTCTAACGCAGCGTTTCTCAAACTATAAGGCACACTCCCTGGGGAAGGGGGGGGGCGTGATAACTATACGAGAGAGGTGCGAGCATATTAAAAAGTCAAAAACAAAAGATTATTTAAGAAAGTTATAAATTTACTGAAAGTAAATATACAAAATACATTCTGCAATAACAAAAAATAAATACACATTTACACTGATCTAATACCGGTTGATTCGGAAATAATGGGATAAATTTCATAGGATTATCCTTTTTTTATTGAAGGAAGTTATTTACGTGAAATTTTCAATGTACTTTCCTTTAGCATAGTACATTTTACGTAAATGCCTTGGCAAAAGACATTTTTTGTCCATTTGGGGGCTTTCCAGCTACCTCTTTGATTGTTTTTTGAAGCCTTTGAATTATTCTTACCTTACGTCTATTTAATTGTTTTTTCAAGCACCCTCAGAGAAAATTTATATTTTAATCTTTCAGCCCTTTTATAATTGATATTGCAGTATGACTTGGTGCAGAATCATGATGAAAAACAAAGTCTCCTTGAGGGTAAAGACGTTTACTTTCTTTAATCACGTGTTCGAAAACTACATTTTCATAGTATTTAGCATAAATTTTACCCTTTGGTTCTACTCCAAAATTGGTTTTGCTAAGCCTTGAGAGGATATTCCCATCCATACTATAACACCTGACGGTTAACTTGCCTTTTGGAAAGCAATTGCATCTTTGCGACGCTTTCCACCTGAAATATATTGTATTTTCTTTTTGACAGTTGTGAATAACAGATGAAACAGTGCTTCATCCAAAATTTTCCATGTTTTGTATCTACTTTTGCGTAACACTAAATACAGTGGGCACAAGAACGTTTTTTTTTTCCTTCATTTTTCTACGGTCTTTGCAGATATTTCATGACAGACTGATTTATTTCCTTTTTCATAGCCCATTTTCTGTATCTAACGACGAATTGTCGATTGCGATACCTGTAGTTTCTTTGCTGAAACTCTTTGACGCAGATAATATTTTATAGCGATAAGACTTGTTAGCTTTTTTTTCTTTTTCACCAAGAACACCTTTCGTCCACATTTTTCTCCTGGGGCTTTTTCTTATTTCTTATCAAAGTTCAGATAGTAATCCATTAGAAAATGTCTTTTCTGATTTTTAAATATATTTGTAACATAAATTGGTGTAATTTCTTAACATAATATCATCATTCAAAAGCTTTAAAATTCCATTTCGCTTTTGTGGACCTAATTTACTCCCACTAATAAAAAAAAGTTAGATTGGTAACTTCAAGGTTTCATATTTAAAATATAATTGTCAGTAAAGCGATTGAAATTTACCATAATAGTTATATGCGTTCAAAATTGGTCACATAATTTTGAATCAATTTGTACACTTATAAATGTCTCAATATTGCACAATGTATTTTATAATTAATTTAACAATATTATGTTAAGAACAAGTTTAATAATTAGCAGTGACCCCATGAACTTGTCATATATAAAATTATATACAAAATTAACACTTACCAAAGTAATTTGTACGGTTTATAAATAATATCTTACCTGTCGATTAAAAGTTACGTGATTCACTCTCCAATGCTACCGTTTTCCACTTAGGGGTCTTATACCTTTTAAAATTTTGGAAAAATCGATTTTTTTATTATTATTTTATTTTATAGAGGGAACCTTTCTGGATGTTTTAAAAGAAACCACATGAAGATATTCCCAATAGAATGGAAGTTATTAAGAAAATAAAAATATTAGAAAAGGTGATTTAAGTATTGTTTACAATTTGGCGGCTCGATGACAGCTGTCATGCCACTAGTGACAGATGGTCGGTGACAGCTGCGTTTCTCTGTTTCTTATTTTTCCATTCTAATTATAATCAAATGCTTGAATCTAAGCCTCAAATATTATTATTATTGTTCTGAATATATTAGCTACAACTTCTACCAACTTTATATTACTTTAACTTCTACTTTGTTTTGATAAAGTGATTCCTGATTCTATGCTCGCTCGTTAATGTTTTTCACATCATATAGTACATACTAAAATAAGTTTTAGGAAAAATACTTGTTTCTTATAAACCTTTTAATGATGAATTCGACTGAATCTGCCAAGAGATCTTCAGGTAAACGCCCAAAGAAAAGGAAGTTTACTGGTAATATGTACACGAGAGGCAAAGCTGTACACAGTGTGCATGAATCGCTAAACAACAGTGCATCTGGAAAGAAGATTCAGTTGCAAGATGTTGATTCATCTTTTATTGAAAATAATGATGGTTTTGATGGCTATAGAGTATTTGACAAAAATATTATGTTTACAAACATTCAAAACTTTGCTTCTTGCAAAAAGTGTGGTGGAGATATCACACTAACAGAACAATGTGTAAGAGGTTTGTCTAGTGTTTTTTCGATTCAATGCAAGAACTGTAATGACTTATGTTCGTTTAGAAATTCAAAAATGTTGGGTGAAAGAAAAAATATTCCTGAAATAAACAGACGTTTTGTGTATGCGATGAGGACAATCGGTCAGGGCCATGCAGCAATGACAACTTTCTGTGGTGTCATGGACTTTCCTCCACCAGTTGCTGAAAAATCATATAATAACGTTATAAACAAACTACTATTGTGTAGTAAAGAAGTTGCAGAAGCTTCAATGCAAAATGCAGCTTTGGAGGAGGTGACGTTGACAAATTCTTCTGATATAATAATTAGTGAAGATGGAACGTGGAAAACCCGTGGCTATTCTTCTCGTGTTGGTGTGTGTGCTGTCATAGGGGACAGAACAGGAAAGGTTATTGATGCGGAAGTGATGTCTTCTTACTGTAAGGGGATGTGATTCTTGGAAACGAAGAAAAGGGTCACCTGCTTACAAAAAGTGGAAAATTCTTCACGTTAAAGAGTGTTTGAAAAACCACAACGGCTCAGCTGGCATGATGGAGACTATGGGAATGGTTCGTATATTTCAGCGCTCAATAAGTCATCGTTCTGTGAGGTATACATCTTACATCGGGGATGGTGACTCCAAAACCTTCTCATCTATTACTGCATCCAATCCATATGGAGAAAATATCTCCGTTTCAAAAATTGAATGCGTTGGACATGTTCAAAAAAGAATGGGAACTCGTTTACGAAATTTAAAACAATTCAGTTCTAAACTCAGTGATGGGAAGTCAATAGGTGGAGAAGGAAGGTTGACCGACAGAATGATAGACTTAATGACATCATACTATGGAAATGCAATCCGACAAAACAAAACATGCCTGTTAGATATGCGAAAAGCTGTTTGGGCTGTATATTTCCATCTGCGTTCAAGCGACGAAGAACCATTGCACAGTTTTTGCCCTGTAGGCCCTAATTCTTGGTGTAAATATCAAAATCAGTTATTAGAGGGCAGTGTTGAAACTTTTAGACACAATAACAAATTGCCAGTGGCAGTAATGGATGCCATAAAACCTATATTTAAGGATCTGTCTAGGGGGTAAAACCCAAAATAACAATGAATCGATTAACTCAATAATATGGAAGTTATGCCCGAAAACTTTAGGTTGTGGTAGAAAGATTGTCGATATTTCCACAAATGAGGCAATTTGTCATTTTCAATGATGGCAATCAAGGCAGATTAAAAATAATGCAATCTCTTGGTCTGACTGTTGGCGATTTTGCACAGAAATTTGTTACACTTGTGGATAAAAAAAGAATTCAAACTGCTGAGCGACATTTTAATCTCCGCACAAAGGAAGTGCGACAGGCTAAGAGAATGCAATTTAAAGCTACTTGTAAAAAAATTAACTGAAAAAGAGGGAACATCATATGCATGTGGTGAATTTTAACATTTTAGAATCATTGTAATACACTGCATTCTACCATAAATAATTTAATATTTATAAAAAGTAGTTATTAATTAAGATATTGGTTGTTTTTTAAGTAATATTTATGAAATTTTTAATTTTATTTTGAAGAAATGAATCACTTTGTTGTATTTTGATTATTTCGTGGCTTTTGATATCATTTTGATGTTTGTACTGCATTGGTAAAATATATTTTTTTAGTTACAATAATTTTAATAAATGGATGTTTATTGACTAAATAAACTTCACGTTAGTTTTAATTTAAATTTATTCATTATTTGAATCACCAAAATAATATATATATAAAGCTGTGGTGAATTTTATGTTTGATGTCAATTTTCTCGTAACGTAATTTTTTCACGTTACGTGCAAAATATATGTTTTTAATTATAAAAATTTTAATAAATGGATGTTTATTGACTAAATAAACTTCATATTAGTTTTAATTTAAATTTAGTTATAATTTGAATAACCAAAATAATATATATATAAAGCTGTGGTGAATTTTATGTTTAAAGTCTATTTTCTCAGAACGTCATTTTTTCTTATTACGCGCAAGATATTTTCAAAACCGTTTCTTGGAAGTTGATAAAAATTTTACTGGAGATTCTGACCATATTTGTACTCAAAATGACGAAGAAGTTTGAATTTTTAATGAAAAAATTTAAAATTATTAATAAAAAATAGCATTTTTTTAAAAAAAATTAAAAGTTTAATTTTAAACTTTTTTAGTTTGCTAAAATTTTAAAACAGTGTTTCATGCTTCGTCATTTTAAAGATAAAACAATTACCAATACTGAGCAAAAATATCATCAAAAAATATTGGAAACTTTTTTTATAAAGCTGCGCGCAATGCATATCACTTGCGAAAAGAAAACCAAAAGTTACTTTTGTAATTAGCCAATTAAAAATTTATCTTAATTAAAATGTGTTCATTGGATATGTTTTGAGTAAAGTAATATCTATTTGTTTATTCCTCCAAAATTTACATTCCTGGAAACAGGAATAAAAAATTTATAGAGCTTTAAATTTGTATTACATTTTTAACCATTTTTGACTTTTTAAAAGGTATGTGACTCCTTAGGCACGCGTATGTGATGTATTGGGGAAGGGAAAATAGGATAAATAAGTAAATCCTTCGCAAACACTGCCAAGGTTCTTTAAATGCATTATAAAGCCTTCGGAATAATTTTATAGATAGCAGTGCACTGAAGCGACCGTACTTCGGAAAACGTATATATACGTACCGGGCAATTAACGCTTTGGTTGAGTGATACTTTTATATACGCCGGTGGAACTTAAGGGTTAAAGTTGTCTTTAGCGTCAAATATAGTATTGTTAAATCCAAAGCATTGTTAATGTATGGAGGGGGGAGCACGCGATGAAAACTTTCAATGAATATTGGGTTGCAAATATTGAAACTTTGAGAAGCACTGTTCTAACGGGTTTTAAGCTCTTGGGGAGCTGCGAATGAATAAGATAATACAAATTATACATGATCCGGTAATGTGGGTCACATATTTCTTTGACCAAAGTTTTTTCAGCTGAGAATATTATTCTTCTTAACTGTCAACATGTTTTAGTCCAAATTACTGGTGCGGTGTCACATATGGAAAAACAAATTTCGATGTGGCTTTCATAGCCGTGTTTTATGCTGGTTAAGCTACGACATCGCCATGAATGCCCTATCAGCGATTTTCGGAGCTATTTTTTTTCTCTCTGAATATTGAAGGTTTGAAAAATATTACCCTGTATAGCATAGTGTGGCTTAAAATGCGACGTTAATACTCAAGACAGAACCAATTTTATTCTTATAAACCACTATTTTGGCAAAAATAAATACAAGATGTGTAACAAGTATATAATCAAATACAGATTAAAATGCCATTTTATTGCAGACAGGCAGAAGCTTAAAATTATTCTTTTCTTCAATATGTGTTCTAAACTGGTGAAGAGAAAAAAATGAAATTCCCTAAGTATTAAAGAAGCATTTTGAAGCGAAAATACTTTTCACGTGTTATCGCTTTTAAGCTAAAATATATTCCCAGCCATCCATAAAGTCATTTTCTCACGGGACAGCGATTTATGTCTGAGTTAAGTTGCATAAAATTGGGTTGTTCCCGTTCAGAGGTATTTCTTGCTTTCTTAATACAAATTTGTAGCGGGATAGATTTTCCTTTCAAGTTTCCGCGGAGAGGAGATTTGAATGGCAACGAATATCGACTAGAATTCTCATGGGCTCAACAGAGCATGGGAGACTTTGTGATGGATTCGCGTTCCTGTTTCGGCAAGCAATTCAAAATTAAATTTTTCTCCTGGTTCGGTGGCTTGTACTGCATCACACTTTACTTGGATCGTTACATGTTTATGAATTGATGTCTTCCATTCTTTGAATAATGTTTTTTATGATGGAGATATCTATTTGAAAGATAGTAAACAGGTATATAATGGCTTAGCGAAGGTCGGTGTCCGTTGTACCCACTGCCTCCACCACAAAAAGGTTGATATATACTATAAATACAAAATACATTTTATTTCGGTTAAAGTTTAGTATGGGCCTTGGCGATGTCAATTTCTTTTGGCGACCAAAATCGATTACCAATCTACTTTACTTGGCAATAAATGTCTGGAAGCCAGAATGAATTCGTTATCTCACCATAATATCAGTATAAAAATCGACAAATCCAAAGAAAAATAGCCAAATCCAAAGGGCCCTTCCTATACTACACTTGAACCCATTATTTCTAATAAAATAAATAGTAATATTTATATACCTTCTTTTCAGATAAAATTCAGAATCGAAATTCCGTAATATACATAATCATTATTTTCACCTTGAAAATAAGCAATTACGTTTTTCGCAGTGACTGCAAGAAAAAAATATTATTGCCAACACTTTTATATTAATAATTAATATTTTAATTTTCAAAAACCATTTTAAACAATGCTAGGCTTTAAAAATACAACTATATTCTTAGATAATTTTTTCTTGTAATTTTTTCTTCCGAACCTTTATGCACACTTCTGAATAGCAGTTCTAAAACACCTTCTACACAAATTTATTTAATTTATTCCTAATTACAAAACTTATTTTATCTACTTTTTAAAAATAAACGGGCATTTGTCGTTTTATTAAATCTGAAGAAAATAGTAAATAAGACATATTTCTCACAGAAAGAAAAGAGCCGCTTCACGTATTTTAATTCCATTGTGTTGGCATTCTCATGTGAATAATAAAATCAGTTGCATAATAAAGCGCTATTTTCTGCTCATTTAATTAAGGCGAAACGGAAGCTTATTGAAGAAGCAAATTAAATCTCACCATATTGGAATAAACAAACAGGTTGTTTTTATTTTTGAAAAACAAAGCTTCGCAAAAATAAATTTTTGATTTTAATGCAATGAATATTTACTGAATGCTATCTAATTAGGATTTATCATAAATATTATCATTAGTTTGCCTTAATAGACTAGAATTTAATGTTAAATAAATGTTATTCCTAATAAGTATTTTAAACTGGTCCTTCTAATAAAAGTTATCGTATTTTAAGGGGAAATATTGCATAGAATGTGTAAGATAAAGAATTTCTTGATAAAAAACAAACTACAAATTGAACTGTAAAAATAACAATAGACCTTTGCAAGCTATCTTTTGTTTACTACTTGAATTATCAACAACTAGTCTTTGAATTCTACTCTCTCTCTCTCTTTAACTTTTGAATTTTAATTCCAAAATTATTTCTATAAGTAGAATCTTCAATTTATGTTTATTTGATATTCTAATTAGTTTTGCTTTGATGCGTATCATAGAAAATACAATAAACCAAAAATTAAAAATGAGCATTGTATCGTGTCACAGCTGAAACGTAATTTTTTGGAGTTGTTATATTCCAACGTGCTTTCAGCCTTCATTCACTCACACAAATAGATAACACATACGCGCTTTCAGCAAACTGTTGATAACCATACTTCCCTGTATAACGGTAGCACTGAAAATTGTATTGATAACTTTGAAGATTCCGTTCCTATTATCCCTACTCTCGTACCCGATCCTGTGCTGTAGGCATCTTGGTCACAACATATAACACACACAAGAGTGAACTTCTTAACCTCTCTGATTATTCTAATAATTTAATTTATAATGGGAAGCCAAAATAAAGGATAAAGAGTACTTATCTATTAGAAACAAAAAGGATGAATCCACGAGTTGAATCATCCAATTTATTCAGCTCTTTAATGCGGAGGAATTCTTCTCACCGTAGAAACCAACTCGGTTGTAATTAACTCATGGATTGTTGATTAATTGTCACAGCCTATCTGCTACCAACAACACTCACACGGTTACAATGACACGATCCCAAGGCGCCTGAGTCAGGAGCCCGTATGAACTAGTACTAGACGCAGTAAAGATAACTCAACTAAAAGAAATATCTACGTAAGAGTATCATAGCGAGTCAAAGGGATTGAAGCTAGGAGGCTTGTGTTCAACAGTAAGTGTGTGATGGATCTGTACGCCGCTCTACTAATCCCTTCAGGATTCTTTTAGGAAAATATTCATTTCAACCAACTTTCACCGAGTAAGGAAGCGTGATTATGTAAATGAAGAAAATTAAATAAATTCTGTTTTCGCGAGTTTGTGAGTTGGCAAGTAGGAGTTAACATAGAGTCTGCGCGTTTGCTGTTGGTTGAAGATTGAAAGAGAGTGGAATTAGTTAGAGGTCTTGCAGTTGTCCAGGAAAAAATAACAGAGCGTGGATCCAACGACATTGATCAAGCCGAGAGAGATCACCTGCAAGTTTCCAGTGTAGGATCTGATGCATAAAAAGTACAGGTATTGTGAGCTTGATTAAGTAGAAGTTAGCTTATTAGTGTGCGACTTAGTTATATTTGAGAATATTTAAGCTATCTTAGATTCAGTTGAGGGTCTGTAGTAGTATCCACGTGTTATAGAATCTCACCTCCGCGCACTACTCTGTTTAATCACCTACTTTAAATTGATTGTTATTGTGTCTGATTGATATTTGGAAATAATAAATTGATTAGATTGAAATCATATCTGTGGATCATTCAGTTTCTTCCACACACCTAGCTGGGCTTACAGGTAGACAAGGAGTTTCAGATGTAAGCAGGAATCAACCGCTATCACAAGTGGATTAACTGAAGGTACGAGAATTGGTTTTGAGAGCAGCAAAGAACCACCACGATAGTTTTCGGTGAGTGAATATTTATAAAAGTCGCTCGATAAAGCAACATTAAGGGTATAGTTCTCAAACCTCATAGCTTTGAATAACGGGCAAGTGACGACGACGACACCTGAGCTAATGGACCACCACGTCAATGGGAAAATTAAGCCATGATGTATTTAACGTGCATCGGGCTCGAACTCAGGACACGCCGGCCCTAAGTTCCCGATATCGTAACCATAGCTGCTAGGCAACCGCAGTGGCTTCTGGAGAGCCTGTGTTCTGGCTAATAGTAAAGTTTTATTTCTTATTAGATGGTGGTAAAGTGATTTCCTTACGTTTTTGAATACAGTCTGAAGCAGATGTCAGTGCTCCAAAATCGCACAAAAATACATTAAAACGTATCGTTGCAACGCAACACACAACACTTTATTCAGTAACAACTAAAATTAACAAACTAATTTTTAACAGCAGAAACATGTGAAAAATTCCTAAAAAATTGGACATTATTGCTAAGAAAGAAAAATTATTTAGGAAAGATATTTTTCTGCTAAAATATTGCTGAAAAAGCCTCAAATACTGTATTCTCAACATAATTATAGACTTAGAAAAATGAGAAAGTAATTGAAAACTTTCTTTTTCCCAATATCAATTGATGCTTATTAAACTTAAAAAGCAAATATATGTGTGTGTGCGCCTGTCATTGAATACAGAAGTTCGTTCACACTTTTTGGAACCGATTTTGACAGTTAGTTTTTAGCCAAAAACACCGTACTTTTTGTGGAAATTTGCTTCTATGATGGCAATGATTCTTGAGAATAGCTCTAGCTCAACTTTTTCATGAAAGTAAACTTTTTCTTAGTACTATCATGCAAATTTTACCACATTCCTCTTGAACTGTTTTCCACATTCTGTTCAGTGCTCTTGGAGGCCGTTTTTCCAAGGCTCATTTTATTAAACCGAAAATACAAATGTCCACTGGTGAAGCGAAAGCTGATTTTACCCGTATTTCATTCCCGTTTCTTATTCTTCCTTTGCTAATTAAAGTATCCGACTACCCTAAAATTATGAATTTTGCCAAAAATTGAAAATTTTTGTTTTAATTTTTATTTTACAGGCCATCTTATTAGTTATATAAAAATACCAAGTTTATTATTTTCCGTTGACTAGAACAAAAACTACAAGCGTTTCAGTAAAAACAGATGCCACTACTTTAAAAAGGGTGTCATACTTTAAAACACGTTTTACTTGAAATGTGCTTTTTTTTTTTAATTCACAAATGGAACCAGGGATTGCTAAAAAAGTTTTTAAAATAACTAACTGAAGTTTTTTTTTGTATGTTTTGTATAATAGTAGAAGTGTTTGTAACCTTAAGATTTATCAATCACTGTTTTATTACAAAATTTACAGTCCTTTATGTGAATAGAATCACTATTTCTTAAGCAATTTCATATAGTAACTAGTTTTTGCTCTAGTTACTAGTTGCTCTAGTTCTTGTAAAAATTTAAAATATCTCTTATCCTGGGTCATTTAAAAATGAATAACATAGCAACACATCAAAATTGAAAATGTTTTTGTATACTTTTGGTACAGAATGGGTCACGTTTATGTTATTTTTTGTAAATTTTTGCTAATTTTTTTCCCATTTTAGAAATAATAATTTCTTTTTTTCTTAATTTTAGCATATTTTTCTTAAAATGTACTAAAAAAATCTAAAAACAACATCCTATCTCTATTTTTTTTAAAAAAAGCTTTTTGCAGTAGTCGGATACTTAAAGCGGGAGTTGACTTAGCTTATTCATATGAAGCTCAACTACATCAATGCTCTTTCTACATAAAGCTGACATTTTTTCTTTCTTTTCTGCTGATAATAGAGTACATTAGTTTTCTCTTTACTCGAGACTTTTTAATTTTTAAATTGCCGTTGTTAGAAAATCCTACAAGTAGCACGAATCTCTTTAGGAACTTTACTGTACACTCTTACAAAGCCCATTCGTTCCCATCAGTTGAGCAATAGAAAATGGATCTTTTATTGCAGTCACAGTGGTGGCAAAAAGTCCTCAACACACTCATTTTTTAGCGTATTTTTTGTGTTTGACTTCATTTTTCGTTGTGAAATTATCGCACTATCTTAAATATTGTTATTGATTTTAATGTATTTTTTATGCTGATTTCAAATCTACTACTAGTTTCTTAATGACTAAAATATTTTTTGTAGTAAAGCTGCCTGAACACAATAATGTGAAATATGTGCAGAATAAAACAATATAGAATAACATAATATGCCAAGAGAAATAACACGAAAATTGACAAATACGGTATATTTAATGAGCAATATGTTTTAAAAAAGTTTTAAAAAAAACTCTTTAGGTTTAAACATCTGTGTTTTAACTTTAAATATTTATAAACGCTTTTAGTTACATTAGCAAAATGAATCAATCAGTCGGCAGATTTTCTTTTAGGGTTAGATACTTCACTTTCTTGATAGTTGCCTGCGTTTAAACAGTTTTAGAATGAAGTTTCGTGGTCATGTTTTCATTTTTATTTTGATCTAGACACTCTTTTTTCCTTTAAAATTTAATATATTATAAATCCCTTTGATTGAAATGCTGTAACTGAGATTTTTAAATCGTCTTTTAATTTGTTGACACGAATATTTCTCCTCGGAAACCGCAGTTACATAACCTGCATGCTATCTGTCAATTTCAGAGACCATTTTAAAATAAAGCTTTTATTTTACATTTTAAACAAAAGAAACAAATAAGAAATTTCGCAGAGGATTATTCTGAAGTTGCCAAAGTTTTATCTCAAAATGCAAACGTGAAAATGAATTACAAAATAGTTTTCATAAAGTGCGAACGACCTTCTGTACATTGTACTAAAGTCAGCAAATTAATTTCGGATGTGTTTAATTCCATCTGTTAGAAGATCATAAGTAGAACGTCTTCAAAAAACTTTTTTTTCATTCTTCACGCTTGAAAAGAACAGAGTCAAAAGATAAAATAAAATGTTGAAAGTTCTCAATATTAAAAGGGTTTTTTCTTTGCTTGAAAAGGACTTTAAAAAACAATTTAGTGTTAAATCTCCGAAATAGTTTTTGTTGTTAGAAACTTATTTTCAGATCTAGAATCTCTTTTTAACTTCCAACTATACACAAAAATAAACTCGACAGGGAAAATTTTAACTTTTCTTTTGTATTCGATTTCAAGTCTCTTGCTTGAAATAAACTGTAATGGGGACCATAACTGATATAACCTAATTTAAAAGTCATCGAAATAAAGATAATTCAGTTTGGATTATACCTTTGTGTTTCTTTCTTTGTCTAAAGAAGGATTTAAGCCATTAGCGAAAAGGAGTAAAAGCACTTTTCAATGGGTTTTTTTTCCTCTGTGTTAATTTTTTTTTCTATTAGGAAGAGAATCCTGATGAACTTATTCGTCTCTTCTTCTAACTACGGTGAGAAGCATTTTCCTTATTATGCAACGGATGAAGTTTAATAATAGAAAAGAAATTATTTATGCAAAAGTTGGCGTTGCATGAAAGAAACGATTCATATGTGTTAATTAATGAACTCTTTCGTAATATTGGGATTTGCTTTTTCTGTTATTCGTTAAGAATTTTGCGTAAGCAGCTTATTTGTTGCAATGATACTGAGCTGTGTTTCGATGCATTGTTTCGTAATTGAAAAATTCTTTAAAAAAGAAAAAAGTAGAATTTTTGAAATTTACAATAAGTTTATTTTAATTAGAAAGTGTAGGGGTATTGCAAGGTATAAGACATCTCTTATGTAAATATTCGAAGTAGAATTCTGTTATTAGCTAAGGAAGTGCAAAAATTATTTTCACACATTTTAAAGATTTTATGCAAATAAAACCAATTTACTTCTTATTTGGCATTCTAGATTTGGGTATAATATATTAACTGATTATAGATGGCGTTAATAATTAGTTTTCCCAATTTCATGTTGAGAAAAAAAATGATAATACATACATGGGATTTTATCAGTGGTAAAATTAAACGGCTGTTTTGAGGGTGAAAGGTCAATTCCTACTTAGATCGACAAAAAAAATTACTTTAGCTACTTTTTATTAAATAAATACAATTAATATAAGTATGTATATACATATGACAGAATCACAACATTAAGTGGCAATAAATTTTCATTAATTATCATTAAAGTATCGCATTGTCATCCAAAACAATCGTGTATATAAAATTTCAGTTCAACTGTTCAGCTTTTAAACGTGAGAGAAAAAAAATCTTTTAAACTTTTGACCCAAGTCGCTAAAAATAAAGCCAACGTGGCTGTACCTGTAATTCTTTAATTATTAATTTTAGTCAATAATTTTAAATAATTATAATTAAATTATCGTATTGTTACCCAAAACAATAGTGTATAGAAAATTTGAGCTCAAACGAGTGCTTTAAAATATGAGAAAAAACCTTTTCAAGTTTTGATCCAAGTCGCCAAAATGGTTGCTATGTCGTCTAAAATGATGCCAACGTGGCTGTATTTGTAATTCTTTGAATAATTAGTTTTAATCAATTAATTTTTATTAACTATAATTAAATTACTGTATTGCCATCTAAAATAAGCGTGTATAAAAAATTTCAACTCAATTGAGTGCTTTAAAATGTATTTTATTAACGATTGAAAATTTGAACAAGATAAATATAGAAAGATAGTGAGCTAATAGTAGGAATCGAAAAAGGGGTTAATCATCAGAATTTTGCAACATTAATTTACCTGTGCCATATATGGTATATTAACAAAGAGGAAAATAAAAAATTTTTAAAAAAATTATGTTAATGTTTAAGGAGCATGAAATTAAGGTATTAAAGCTTTTTTATGGTAAAAAGTTAAGTATTTTTTGTTAAGTCAACTGTGTACCATACAAATTTCAAAATTCCATTTTTTTTGAAAATTTTCTTGTGGTTCATATCATTGGGAAGCTTGTAACCAAATTTCAGATATGTTAAAAAATCAGTTTTTAAGATATTTGAAGTTATCTGAGCTACGGTTTTGGTTTCGGTTCCATTTTAAAGCATTTTTCCACTCTGAAATTTAATTAATTAAAAATGTTTTTTTAGTACAACCAACTCTTTCAGTCTGAAAATGGTTATTAATTTTAATTTTCTTTATTAAAATAATTTCTGCTAGATTATGTTTAGTTTTCTCCCCTTTACTAAATTAAGAGTGATTTGAAGGCCAATTTTTCTTTTAAAAATAGTTTATATAACTTAGAAGATTTATCACTGATTTTTTGTCTCTTGTTTCTCTCTCTCTCTCTCTCTCTTTCTGAAAACGATCTCAGGTTGCTATGAGAAACAATGTTTTGAAAGGATGTAATAATTCTGAGTGAAAAGAATGCACCGAAAAATCTGTCCTCAGCTGAGTATTGCAATTAGACTACCGAATACAAGTATTTAGAATTCAAGTATTGCAGATAAAACTGAATATTCCCATGATATACCCAACTACATTATAGTATACATACAGTAGTACTATATTTAAGTATTTTAAATATACGCAACAAAAACTCAAACTTGCTAAAATGTTCCAATTTAGTCCTGAAAAAAGTTAAATTTTATGTTCAAATCTGTGATTTTTAGCTTAAGTTAGTATCCTTATTAATTTGTACATAAGTGCTTTGTGTTTCAAAACTTTTATGAAAATATTTCGTTAGGATTAGGCTGAATAACCTGTCGTTGTATAACAAATACTATAAATATTATATAAAATACAACTTTACTTAAAATAAATATTTTCAGTCACATTTAATTTGAGTAGTAGTTTAATGTAGAACTTAAGATGAAAAATAAAATATTAAAAGTTCGAGCTTTACGGGCATTATTAGATTTTCCTTTATGAATTTACAAACTTTAAATGTGTTTTATTCAGACTTTTAATTTTAAAGATATAAGTGTTTTCTAATCACTAAGGCTTTTTTTTTTCTGTTCAAAATAGAGTCTTGAAATTTTTTGTATATACTTCCAAATATATGTTCTATAAAAGTTAGTATGAATTTAGGTCTCAGATCTTTAGTTATTTTTTAAAGCATTCTAAAAATATTTTAGATATTTTCGTGTTTTTTCCAGGTTTAGCTAGAAAAATAGTTGTTAAAAATCAACACGTGAAAAGATTTTCAAATCCATAGTAACTTTTGCTCGCAGTAACCTAAGAAACATAGTCACTAAAATGACCAAGAAATTTAAACATAGAGTATTTTATAAAAATTTGAAAGAACTTGAGAAATTCTAAGTTTTTAAACTTGTAGAATAAATTTGTAGAATGTAAATAATGGTCCAACTGACTTTGTCATCTCAGAATGATCTTAATAATAAAATCTGAATATAAAACACGAATTACTTTGACTGTTATTGTCTCCAAAGGTATTTTTTGAAAAATTGTTCCGTGCAGCCTTCAACTGAAAAGGCGTTTCAGTACTTTTAAACAGTGATTGCGATAAAAGGACATCTACTAAATAGCTTCTAGAATAAACCATCAGGTATATTTTTAATGGATGCTTTAAATCCTAGAATACTACTGTTCAAGTGACACTAACGAGGAAGACGGCCAGGCGGGAAGAGAGAAAGAAGTTGCGTCAATGTGTTAGTTGTACTACTCACTTATCAGTAATCCTCAGTTGGGTTATTTATATTGTAGGAAAATAATTAGTTGGAGTCTAAAATCGTCTAATTACAATGAAGTATATTTTCCATTTTTTCCGAAAATTCAAACCTTTTAACTTTTGAAATAATTTCTTTATTATTATTTTATTATCTCTACCATAGAACATCTTTTCCTCATAGATAAGTTCCAATTAATAATTACTATTTTTCCTTTATATAACTGATCCACCTTCTTATATAATAAATCTATAAATCTATATTGTATTTAAGAGTATTTGTGTGTGTGTGTGTAAGGCAGCATCCCGAAAAGTGCACAGTAGGGTTTTCAAGAAGATGCAATTTGTCATACACGCATTCGATGAGCATATTTTGGGTAGTTTTCTTTAAGGTCTTATTTTGATTTATTTTAAATTTTTGTGTTTCGTATTAAAATTATTCCAAAACGTATTCTGCCAAATTTAAGCCACGTTTAAAATAAAATGTTTTGTTTCGAAAAATTAATTTACATTCACAGTATATAAAATGAAATAAAATAAGTATAGACAAATTGCAAATCCTACAAAGCAAAGAATGGATGAAAATGAATTTGATAACCCATAAAAATCCGCCAAAATATAAGTAGACACATAAAAAGTCAATAGACCCAAATGAAACAATTTTTATTCTAAAGCTGCCACTGATTTAGGACGGTGAAATAGGGTTAAGCTTGCCAAACTTCCCGCTAGAGCAGAAACTTTTGACTTGTAGTGCAATAATAAGTGAAGAAAAAATCTTGAAGTTAAACCTAAACCGCACGTGTAAACTATAGTACTCTTTAAGACAAATAAACTGAAATGAATGACTATTGAAAAAATTTACCATGATACACATTAAAACAAACAATAAACCGATATAAGATTCTTCGAACTTATCAGAATTCTTACAGATCTAGAATAATAAAGCATAAGAATAACCTACTGCATGAACACCAACTGCATAGTGGTTTTAATATCTGTGAAATGGGTATATATATATATTTTAAATGTTGTATATTCTTTTGAAGGTATATAAGAAAAGACTACTGCAAAATTCATTGATACTTGATTAACAATTACTTATAAATATTTGTAATTTAAATTAAATCAATCCAATTGTTAAAATATTAAAAATATTCTCAAGAAAATGCAGACATTATGCGTGGAATAGTAATAGTATGTAACAGAGATTGGAGAAAATAAATGAGCGGAAGTTTGAGTTTTTATCTAAACGAATAACATAAATAATATTAAATTATATTTCTAGTAAACGAGTGATGAAGTATAGAGATTACTCAACCAGAGTGTGAAGAATAAAACAAAAAAATGCGTTCTTGGTGTGTTGTATGAGTATTACATGAACTTTAAGATAAAAGTAGCTATAGGGTAGGAAAACAAACACATCAATCAAATTACCAATTTATTATGCACACCCTTCCAAAATATTTGCTTGCAATATATTTCTGAAAAAGAAACTAGATATTATCATCACAAATCTTTGTAAGGAAATTATTTCAGCTATCCGGCAGTGCAATAATATTTGGTTTTTACAGCAGTAGAATAGTTAATGAAATAATTATTGTAGTCTAAGTAGAAGTAAACATGGAGACTCATCAATCTTTTTTTGTTGTAAGAACTATTCATTTTTACTTTTCTAAGCTCCTTCACTGAGCGATAGTCCACAGCCTTAGTACATCTTGAAGTTGTTTACATCGGATAGATATTGTTTAAAACGGCTTCATGAGGGAAAATATATCATCATTGAGGGATATGGTGAATCTTTTCTAGTCTTCGACTAGAGTTTATAGTAAAGCAAAGTTTTGTACAAATAATGTAAATCAATGACTGTAGGAAACTGAGGAAGAAATGCTAAGCGAATAATTGTTTTTATAAATTAATCCCTATATTGATATATTGCACTCAAATATATAGATGCAGTAGTTTTGAAGTGTTTTCATATCACTCTACATGCCACTTTTTAAAAAAAAAAAAAACTAATGATATTTCGTTTGTATTGAATATTGTGCTCGTGCGCAATATTGTGTAATATTATGTAACGTGTTCTCTTCCAGCTCTTCTACTAATCCTCAAGGACAAATACTTTTAATAAATTTTTGATTTAAGAACCTATTTTGGCAAAAGAAACGTGACTAATGCTAAGCCGTATCGGGTGTCCAAGAAGTATGGCTACACATTCAGAAATGAACTTAAAAAATTAAAGATTTTCAAGTGATTTTTCTTGGTATAAATTCCGTTGAATGAAATGCAAACTAAATAGTGTAACGTCCACACTCTCGTTTGAAACTGACTTCACAGAAAGAATACGCGCCAGCTGTATCATAGTTCATCGAATTTAAATCTGGAGTGAGTGACTATTTACGCAACACTGTTCAGCTACACGATGGACGGCGATGGACCTCATCATTTTGAACCATGGTCAAGTGACAAAGAGGACACCAGAGCTGGCACCTTCTTCTCTTATTTACCACACCAACTGAACTACACTTGAGCTCTCGATAGATTTACCGTAAATCGCTCCCCTACACGGTGGGTCTTCAGCGGCACTAGGTTCGAACTCATGACACGCCGGCCACGAGTCCGTTACCGTGGCCAATAAGCTACCCCGCCCACGTAAATTTCGGACTACCTATAAACGAAGACCACCTTCAAGATCCACATTTTATTAGTGGTATAAAAGATTTTTAATGATGGGTAACGGGCGTATTGTCAGACTCATTGCTCTAGCAGAAGTGGAGATGACGGAACTCACATGCACACAATGTGTCCACACGACTATTAGTGCACACATCGAAATCGTGCAGTAAAACATTCTAAAAAAAATTGTTTTCTTTATGGAACAAATTTCTTGATTAATTTGTAATTAAAATTTGAAAGTTTAGCTATACTTTTTCGGTTACTCAGTACTACTATTTCATATTCAGTGAATCGAGTTCGAGGAGGAAGATAGAAATTAGACTTGTTTATGTTAGGTTAAATCATAGTTTATAATTGAATTGTTAGTAAAACCTGAAAAAGAATTGGGAATCTCGTGTTTCGAGTTGAAGAAATCGAGCCAGGTATCTGCATTATATGATAGGTATCTTCAGTAACCATTATTTAGAATACTCTAAAACTGACTCACTCCCCATTAGCTATGTCAAAAGTTTATAGTATTTAAAAGTGATAATAATAAAAGGCTACTTGATTTTTAGAGATGACTCTTCATTCTATGAACATTTACATCAACACTAGTGAAGATTCGCTACGATGGTACCCAACGTACGACACTTTTGAAAACGAATGAGCAACGGATGTCTTAAAAATAAACAACGATTTGAAAAGCCAGTTAAAAACACGGAGGATGATAGAAATGTACGAATTGCTGCGTTCTGCTTTAGTAACCAGGACATTTATTCTCACCAACTTTCAAAATTAGCTACAAAGTTCGTCAATTGACCGGACTCAGCGAGATTAAGAATGTCTCCAAACTTGCAAGGTCTACCTGTAGTTGTTGGTATACAACCCCATTCCGCAAAGTCTCCATCCTTCGAGATTTAGAAAGTTCTCTTCTGATTGAGAAAAACTGTAAGCAAAGGTTTTTGTCCGTTTTGTTAAACATGTCCTGCCTTCTGGTGTGTTTCTAGGAGTAAACCATTCTCAAAAAACATGTCAGAATGCTGATGTATCTAACGAAAGGAAAATAAAAACTATCTTTTTAGTTTTCTCAATCAAAAGCGCTATTTGTCAACTAACTTGTAAATAAATTTGAATTTTATCAATAATTTTTTTCATGCGTGTGTTCCAACGAGTAAACCACTTTCGAAAAACACGCCAGAACGCTGACGTGTCTTAAGAAACGGGCATAAAAAATTTTCTTTTATAGTTTTTCTGGTCAGAAGCGCCATTTGTTGATGATTTTGTTACTAATTTTGAAACGGTGAAAATAATTTCCCTGGATACTAAATAAGAATGCAGCAAACCGTACATTTCTATCGCCTCCTGCTCTTTTTTAGTTGATTTTTCAAATATGTGATCTTTTTTGGTACACTTGGTACATAAATAGTTATAAAAAATGTAAGTATATAGTAGTATTATGGGTATTGCATTTGTAAATCACTGTTAATATTTTTTCGTAACTTAAGGCGATATGGTACCATCTTCACATTTTTTTTTATTTTTAATATTTGATATTTGGTTTTAATTGTATTTCATAAAGGGGTTTATATTTAATAATAATTCCATACAAAAAGTTTTTAATTTGTAGCAAAATGATTGTAAAATTTAAATTTTCTTAGCTTTTTTAAGCATTTTTTAAATCTTTAAGGCTTTTTTAAATATGTCTCTTATCTTCCAAAAAAAATTTTGTAAGTACCTTATAATAAACTACATAAAACTGTGCATGGGTTTTTTTCTGCTGCTGCTCTTTAACTTTTTATTAAATTTTTTACAGTAAAACTTCCAAAAATTCCCAAAAAAACATTAATTTTGATTTTGAAATTTTTTGGAAAAAGTAATAAACATGTTAGAACTAATTCTATGTACAGTTTTACAAAACATACATTTCAGAACATGTATAAAAAATTTCAAACCCATACTTCAATTATCAAAAAGGCCTTAGGGTTTTGAACAACAGTATATGTACAAAAATTCAACATGGAGAAATATGAGTTTGAAGTTTTCATTCCATGAATAGCATGATATAATATTCATCGAATAGTCTGAAACTTTTATGAAATGTTAATTAGTTTATTTAAAACTACTTACCATAAAAAATTGCACAAATGTAGAACAATTAAACAGTATACTGCCATAATGAATATATAGTAAAAAAACGAATGAAAGATCAATATTTCATAAAACTTTATCTTAATAATTATTTTAAAAAATAAATACACACACTTCAGAGTTAATTCCATGCTCAGAGCTAATGCACAACATGTACAAAAGATGTTTATCCCTTTATTTTTTATTTCCTTGATTTTAAAAGCCTTCGCATGTTAAATATTGTACACGAATAAAAGCAAAATCAAACAACAATTTATAGGTAAAATACATCAAAATCTAAGAACTGTGCATGTGCATTTGTTTAAATAAATATCTTAAAGTATTTTAATAATAAAAGTGTTGAATCTCGCACACATGGGATATATACATCACCAAAAATACATATATATAAAAATGGGAGAGTTTTTCTATTCTTGCGAATTAGATTTTTAAGTACCTGAGTTATCAAAATGAGGTTTAGTATTTGTGCTTTGGGAGAATCCGTTTTGAAGTTTTAATTTTATTCATAATAATATCATAAAAAGCAGGCACAACTTTTAAATATTGACCAAATTCATTTGATCTTCCCAATAAATAATTCACAAACTAGAATTTTTGCCTGAATTGCTCCATTCTTTCTTAAAATGATTTATTACAGCATATATAATGTCAATCTCATTGATGCGCATTAGAAAAATAATTTATTTATTTTTTTATCGGGCTCTTTTCTAGCAGATAATCTGAAATGTAGGCGTGGTAGTTGCTGTTTAGCATCAAACATTGCTCCATTATTTAATGAAAAATACAGGTAAAGAAATCAAATTTTGCAGGCGTATTTATAAAGATTCGTGGTATCCAATAAGCTATTAAAAAATCTCGACAGTTTAATGATTTTTAGGGTACAATATCCCCTTAATATATATTTTCTTCTGTAACATAATGAGAAGATATTTTGTTCATCTTTTTTTCTCTCTCTGAAATACACAGCACTATGAGCGTTTCGTTTGTATCATTGTAAACATTACTTTGGGATTATTTTGTTCAGGATTCTTTAAACAATTTTGAGATTATCACTTTCGTAACATGGCGTAATATTTCGATTTGATCACTGCGAATATTGCATCTATAGGCCCGTAAATATTATTGAACTTGTGAAGAATGTTTGAAAAATGAAATATAATAATAACAGCAAGAAAAATATTAAATATAAATAAAAGATGATCAGTAGCTTGTTTGAATTTTTTTAATTAATTTAAAACAGATTATTCTGTAATGGTTCCATATTTTGTTCAAAAATTTTAATAATAGAAAGTGTAAATTTAAACTGAGAAAAAATTGTAATTGGAAATCATAAGATTAAAATTAATGACACAGAATGAGTGTAATTTTAAAATAAAGAACAATGCAAAAAATCTATTTATTCTCTTAGGATTTGAATGAAATTTTCTGCTAATTTAAACTTTTTTCAAGCAAATTACATATTTCAAAGCATCAACATTTAAAATTATTACTAATCTCTCATTTCTGAGATACCAATTACTAAGAAAATAAATTTCCAATTTATGAATTAAATATGAGAAATTCTATAAATAAAATTCATTAGAGCAAACAAATTTCTGTACACTATGGCACGAATCTTAAAAGTAACTTGGTAGATAGCAAAGAATTTCAATACATACCTATTTGTTTTAAATGGAAGGGTCTGATCAAATCTATTATTTCAGTTCAACATTTCCGTTTAAACTTCCGACATATATATTGTGTGCGCTTAGAATTCGAACAGGCTTCTTTTTTTTTATCTTCTCCCTCTTATTTACAGTCCCGTGCAATCGATGTTTTGCCAGAAATAGAAACTTTTTCACAAAAAGAAAATGCGAAGTCTGTGCAAACACCGAGGATTAATTAAGGATGCGGAATTTCTCAAAATCTTGATCGATGGCAATGCGATCTAATGCTATGAACGGAATGAATCGTATGCATAACGTTTTCTTAAGAAAATTACATAATTCTTTAAAAATTATTTTAAAAAATAGAGAAAGAAATTAAATATTACAAATACATTTCTTAAGAAAATTAAATATTTCCTCCTTTATTTCTTCTAAAATAAGATTCTTCATAAGAGTACTTTTAGTTAATGCGTATTTTTAGGTAAATGAATATTAAATGACATATGTGTATAATAATACAGCGATACCCATCTCTTTTTCAACTCACAAATAACAAAGGAAAAGAAGGAAAGCGTTTTGGGATTCATTTTTGCCCTAGTTGTCAAACGCGTGCATAACACGGCTGCTGGCCAACAGGTTGGTGGTTCAAATAAACACGCATGCCAAGATCAGCAGTTGGTTGCCAAAATATAAATTGAAAGAGACATAAAAATTATAAAAGGGCAAATAGCTTTGCCTCAAGCTATTTAATAACTAATCCATAAGATTACTCAAAGAATTCATTAAAAAGAATTACTAAAGATAAACACATTAAGCATTCTGCCAATATTCCGATTAATTTCTAATTTAAACTCTGAAATACCTGACAAAGTATAATTCAAGCATTAATCACAGAAAAAAAAGCTTAACTTTTTGTTAATTTTATTTTAATGCATTGTAACTCTTAAGAAATTGCTTCAAAATATTTGAGTTCCAAAATTTAGTAAAAGGTTTGGTAGGTTTATTTCCTTCTTTATTAAAAAAAGATATGTTTGATTATATACGACTCGCGCGCGCGTGTACAGACGGTGCTAACAATCATCTTTTGTATCAGTATTCCGGTAGACATTAACCACGGAGCAAGACGCCCTCAGTAAATCATCATTTAAGCTTCTTTGTTTATATAAAACAATCTGAGTCTATCAATACACCGTACAGTACATTGGTCGAGCCGGAGAACCGAAATTGATCAAATGGCTCTACACACAAGAACTATCACAACTCACAGTGTTGAGCGAAAGAAAATCGCTGGGTCGAATCACTCGAACTAAAAACTCTTTAGAAAGTCCATTGAATCAAGAGGAATAAAAAAATAACCTTGCAGAGTGTTTCCCAATTTCGAAAGTGGCCGGGGTAGCCTAGTGGCCAAGGTAACGGACTCTTGGCCGGCGTATCATGAGTTCAAGCCTGGTGCCCCAGAAGACTCATCGTGTTGGGGAGCGATGCACGTGAAATCTGTCAAGAGCTCAAGCATCCTCCCATTGGCTTGGGAGTTAGGAGAGGGGTTTTCCAGATCAGATGTTGTCCTCGTCACTTGACCATGGTTCAAAATTATGAGGCCCATATCTGTGAACGTTAATATTCCCTCACTCATCCAATCGCAAAAACATTTTGGATAAAATGGAGGAAAACGCAAATAATTTAGAGGTGAATCTCGATACTTTACTTGAGTCTTCTAGCGTGAATACCTCTAGAATATCTGTAAAATATTATTTTCCTAATTGCAACATAAAACTGTCATCTACTAATTTACTTGCATTATTGGAATTGTGTGTTGGTTGATTGCAATTAAAATATCAGTTTATAACATTAATTGAAGTTAATACTTGTTTATCAGATTATCAAAAATTGTATTATTCACAATCTGCCCAAAAGGTAATGTAGAGTGGTTGCAAACAGGTAATGATCCATACGCATCTCTATTCGAGACTTTAAACAGAAATATGAAAACAAAAGATTATAGGTAAATAGTCACATTGCTGAAGTTTTAAATCCTAACGAAATAAAATTTGAATCTGTATCTCACATTAAAAACTTAATTGACTCCATTCAGATTCTTGTTAAAGTTTTGGAACAATTAGAATTAAAACCTAATGCTTTGTGTGAATCAATATTCATTTTTGTAATCACTCAACGTCTAAATGATGAATCTTGCAAAGAATTTGAAATGGAATTGTATTCCAAAAATTTGCCTAAATGTGATAAATTTTTTGATTTTTTAATTAAAAGAAGCCAAGTCTTAGAAAAGTGCAGAGAAATTCCTCGTTCAAACAGGAGATTAAAAATTTCCCCAAATTCAAAAAGTTTGTAATAAAAAGTAATAAAAAAGCTGACCTCTATGTTTATCAGAACCACACCCAGTTTTAAAATGTAAAAAATTTCATGATATTAAAGATAGAAACCGTAGAGTGAGGTCTCTCAATCTATGGTTTAACTGTCTCGATCATAACGTTATTAAAAATTGTTTAAAACTAAACAAAAAATATGAGCGGTGCAGCACAAACCATAAATCACGTCTTTGTAACGATTCTCTCTACATCTAGGTTTATTTATGACCCGAACTCTGCTACGATGCCTATAAACGATTCACCACACGTAACGTATACTTCAACTGCAGCGTGCCTTTGTTCTGCAGTTGAGGACAGATCCATTTTGCTTTCCACCGTCAAAGTTTAAAATGATGGCGGACGCTGGCTTCAGTTGAATGCGACTTCAGACTGCGGAAGTCAACTGCGCCGCTATAATTTGAAAGCCTAGGAATTTTTAGGATTGAAAATAGAATATATAAACGCAACCATTGCAGCGTTAGTGGCCCTGTGTTACAGTGATAAAAAGAGTGGTTTCCGAGGTTTTGGACAAAAGTAGATCATTTTAAAGGAAAACTAAACTTTCTCTGAGTATCTGAAATAACGGTATGTGTTCCAGCAGAACCATTTGATAAAACAAAAATAAACTTGCCTAAAAGAATAATTTATGCAGATGTGAAATTAAATATTCCCAAACGTATTGACATTCTTCTTGAGGGTAAAATATTTTATGAATTATTAAAGAGTAAAAACGGATAAAATTACATGAAAATTCAATAACATTGCAAGACTATATGTTTGGTTATATTGTCACAGTTTTCATTCAAAACGAACAATCAAACTATTGTTATTGCAATTTCATTCAAGATCAGATTGATGTCGGTTTGACAAAATTGTGAGAACTAAAACCATTAGGAATTAAAGACTAATCATATAATATGTTTAAGATAACTAATCCATGCAACATTTTAAACGTTCAGTGCGTTTCAATAGTGTACGTTATGAAGTTAGTCTTCTATGGAAAAAAAGATAAATAAGAGTTAAAAGACAATTTTTCTGTAGCTGAAAAACGTGCTAAATCTTTAACAAGGAGAATTTATACGTGATTCAACCCTGTACGATCAATATTCTGAAATTTTGAAAGAATATGAATCACAAGGAATAATTGAAGGGGCTTTAAACCTGAAAAGTTAACTGGTATTCTATTTACCTCATCAAGCGGTTTTTCGTTAAGAAAGCCTTACTACAAAGAGATGCTCATTGTTTTCGATGCAGGTTCTCCTGAAGATGGACAATTAGTTCTTAATGACTGCATATGGCCAGGTGGGAATTTAAATCCTAACATATTCCATATGGTCATTCCTTTTCGCTTGAACACGATTGCTTTTATCGCTAATATATTGCTAATAAATCTTAATGAGAGGCGAAGAGAGAGATGCAGTTAGATTTTTGTTTCTTGAATTTAGTTCAAATGAAATCGAGTCCCACAAGTTTCAAGTTAATACAAGTGCAAACAAGTTTTCTCTGTGATACACTACATATCATATCAAAAAATACCGTGAGCAGTATTCAGCCGCAACTGAAATGCTTGACACTTGTCTCTACGTTGATGATGTAATTAGTGGTGCTGGTGATATCTCTAAAGCTTTAAAAATATAAATTAATGCTGATACTATCATGAAAAGTGCTAACATGAAATTATGCAAATGGAATTCAATTGATCAAACCTTAATAACACAACGTGGAATAAATCTTAATATAAGAATAAAATAATGAGCGAGAAAATTAATGTCATTGGGGGTAAGAACGTGGAGTGTTCTATAAATATATCAATTGTTATAGTTTCCAACTTCTATTCCGAAATGCTGAGTTTATGTAAAAATGTAGAACAAAGCACAACACGCTTTTACCCACGCCCATCAATTTTCTCGTTCATCATTTTATTTATTTTTTTCGAATTATTTTTTTACTTTTTAGTTCAAATCAGTATAAAAGCGTGTTTTTTTAGTTTTTCTAAACTATGATTTAATTTTCATTTTTTAGTTCCATCTACTCTAAAAGCGTGTTTTTAATATTTTTAAACTATAATTTATGCATTGTTGAATTTATCCTTGAGTTTGATATTTGGAGCTGGAATTATGTGGTTGGTACAATTAGTCTTGGGGGGGGGGGAGCTCTTCAATGGATATTAATTAATGGGACTCAATCTTTATTCTCTTCCTTTATGGGGCCTGTTTTCGCTTACCATACGGGCTTGTATGAGTCCCGTATCGTTATACTTCAAAGATTCCGTCTCTGTGTATACAAGTCAAACTAAAAAAAGTGTGTTAAGAAGGAAAAGTTCAAATTATTAAAAAAAAAATTAATGTACCATGTTTTTATAACAGACTAAAAAGAAAAAAATTCCTACTCTTCATTTTTTTCTTCGTCTTTTTTCCCCCGTTTTCATGCATTGCCATCCACTTTTGAGCTATGGTTAAAATTTCAAGTCTCTAGCTCATCGGAAAGTCAGTTTAAAATCAATCACAAAATTCCACCCGGACAGACATACAAGAAAGCGAGTTAATAAAAACACCGTAACATATCGTATTCTAAGCGTATTGCTTTATAAAAACAAAAAAATATTTAACAGTTGGAACATAATTTTTTTTTCACATGCACGAGTTTTTTTTTTTTTTTTTTTTTTTTTTAATTTCTATTTTCAGAAAAATGATTATATTATGGTAAGAAATTGCGATGCACCCACCCTCCCTTCCTCACATTAAGAACATGCACTTTTTTTATTTGTTTTATTTCAAGTAGTGTATTCGATTTTAGGGTTACAATCTTAATCTTTTAGTCGCTAAATCTGGAATTAGTCGCCAAATCTGGAAAAGTATATGGAGTTAGTTGCCAAATCTAAAAATGGTATATGCAATAAGTCACCATATCTGAAAATGGTCTATGCAATAAGTCGCCAAATCTGGAAGTGGAATACGGAATTGTCTCCAAATCTGTTTATCGTTGTTCCTGACAATCCTGATAAGGACAATGGAACAAAATTTTGAAAATATTATATTGTCATCGGACCTTGACAAGTATGAAAAATTTCGAATCAATTCGACCATTTAAAGTGGGTAAAAATCGAGTTCCAAGTTTCCGTTACATACAAGTGAAACTTATAAAAGCGTGTTAAAAATAAGAAAAATGACATATTTTCAAAACATTTTACTTTTATGGAAAATATTTCTACAATTATAATATTTTACCTTGCCTATACTCTAAAGGGGCTAAGCCACACAGAATTTTTGAAAAATTCACATTTTTCCCCCAGAGTTTCTATCAGTTGAAATAATAGCCTGTGTTTTGTATTAATATATAACTACTTTAATACATTAAAATATGAATGTATCCCCTTCTAAATAATATGTTCAAAAACTGATAAAAATCAATTTAATATTTTGTCTGTAATAAGACTTCTTTATAGATTTTGAAATATATAACATTTATTTCTTTTTTTAATATATCAAAGAGGGCAGACAAATTTTAAAAACAAACATTGGTAATTATTTCAATTGATAGTAGCTTTGAAAATGAAAGGAATTTTTCAAAATCGTTGTTCAGGCTCTGTACATAAGTTTTAACTATATATAAGCAAATTTAGTTTTAGAAGCATTTTCAATAAAAGGATAGTTTTGAAAATCTGTCATTCTTTTTAGACTTTTTGCCAAATTATTGCACTTAATGGGTTTTTATTGAAGTAGCATTTCTAAAGCAATTTTATAAATATATTCTAATTCTGATGACCCCTAATATAAAAGAAATCATTCATTTTTCAAAATCACAACCCCAAACGTAGTCAGAACCTGGAAATATTATCTACTATTATTGACCGAAGAAAATTAAATATCTGAAAAATATAATTCTTACCTACTAAATATTGGAATGAGATTTAAAATATTTTTCATCTGTACAATAAATTGAATACATAACATATTTCAATTCCTTATATAAATCCTTTAGTCTTAGATACAATCAAAGTTCCATCCTTGGAAATAAATAATGTGTTCCATTTCGAAATCGAAAGACCCCCACATGTGAATCTGTCTCCAATCAAGACATTCTGTTCCGATAAATTTGAAGACTTTTATTTCAAATTCACTTTTTAAAAAATTTTCTGCAAATCTCTCACCTTTAAGTTCTGCGACGCAACCAAAAGTAGAACGAATCTTTCAAAGAATTAAGCTTTTCTGGGGAAAAAGAGAATAACGTTTTATTTCCTTCTCACAAAAAGTTATTTAAAAGAACTTCAATCAAAGAGTTGAGTGGAGTGAATACTCAACTCCCTTTAGTGAGAAAGGGTGGAATTGAAAAGGATTGAGGTTTTGTGAAAGTGGCAGGTGGGAAACTGGGGCAGTCTGGGAGAAAAGAAAAAATCCGCATTTCGTGCAAAGTTGGGAGTTTCGTCACAGAAAAGTAAAGACAGCTATTATTATTGAAACTGACTGGAGAAAAATTATTCCCGAGTCTAGATAACAGTCGTTGTGATAGGCCTAATAACACTTATACTTGCTCACAATCAGCCGTAAGAATATTTTAATGAAACGATTAATGTTGCAAATAAAAAAATGTTCCCAAGAAATTTAAGAAATTAAAAATTAGATACTTTTTTAAAATGTGGAGCTAAGTACAATTTTAAAATTTCTTCATAATTTAAAGAAATATGATACTTTAATTTGTTTCCTTTTTTTCCATTTTCAGTATTTCAATGTATTTATTGAGTTTATTTCATAAAGTAGCAGTATGTAAAAAATTTAAAAATTTAGGAAATCCAGAAATTAAACAAAATAAAAACGGTTTGCATGCTTAGCATTCATAAGTCACGGAATTTTTTCATAAGATAAAAAGAATTATGATAAAAAAAACAGCCGATAGGTGGCGTTTCGTGCATAAGTGAAAGAAAAGACACGCAAAGAACAAAAAGTATCTTACCAAATCATTTATATATCAGTATATGTTCCGCATGTCTACCACTACAGGAGATAACACATAGCAAGTGTGTCACAAATCCTGCAACTGTAGAGTGCAGAATGTCCGGCTGTATAAATGGCAGCTCTCGACAGATCGCATCGTTCAATTCTGACAGATTGGACAAGCGGAATCGATACACCTGGAATTTTATATCTATGCATATTTAAAAGTCTGCTGGTGTCATATCGGGAGACCGAGGAGGCCAGAGAAACTTGTAATGTTTGCTATTGATTCTATCTTCCCCGAACGTCTGTATCAAGAATTCCTTGACTGGATTAACAGTATGACTTGCTGCTCCATCTTGCATAAACGTTACAGTAGAGAATGCATCTTTTTCACGCAACTTTTTTCACGTAGAAGCGTTAAATAACGTCAAAAATTTACTGTCACTGTTTTCCACCCATTTACTGGACACTGTGTTTCGAAAAGGAGGGGTCCTATGATGAAGAAACCCGGGAAACGTCACTACACTGTGACTTTGGGAAATGCAGTGGTTTCTCTGTGGATAATGATTAAGAATTACTTGAAGAATGTTGTGTATCGAGGATGGTGGTAAGCCCAAGCATCTGCCAGTTTCCCGTACATTGCTAGTCCGTGTAGCGGATTCTAACGCTAATGTTTCCATTTCAGTTGCAACACGAGCTCAAAGTGTCTGCCTTAGACTTGATCAGCTGGATCTTACACGATCCTCCAGCGATCCAGTTTCATCAAATTGTTGAACAAGCTTTATGAGGCTTGAAACTGTTAAAAACCCTTTTCCAAACTTTACTATTTTCTAAAGTCGGAATTTACTCAGTGCAACAGTCGCTGATTCCTTGTCGATGTAAAATAGCTTCACCAACAAAGCCTTGTCTTTTCCACTCAGCATCCTTGTTCCCTTAGTTGGCATGCAACAGAGAACAGGATATGTGGATCGCGAGTATCAGTATTTATAGTCACCTGCCTCATTTGCATATTTCCAAATAAATAATTTGTACCAGCCCCACTATCAGCTGTTTTTTAATTTTTTTTTTCTTATTTTAAAAAAAAAATCCCGTGAATCTATGCTACATGCGCAAGCCATTTTTTTATTTTGTTTAATTTTCCGGGTTTGTGAATTTTTAAACTATTTACGGACTTTTTGCCCGCCCGTATAGTATATACAAAATATATATGTTTGTATGTATATATATATTATTTGGGTTAGAGCTACGGCATTTTTAAACCGAATAAGATGATCTTATGCAGCCGTAGTAGGGTTTGATGAAATTTAATACTTTTAATTCTTCATTTTATTGGACAATGTGTGACGGATCTAAACGCGTCCTTCCATTAACGCTCTTGAGAAATCTTTGGGCTATGAATATCAACAACCCTTTCTGAAGAAAAAAACCGTGGAATGCAGATTTGGTCTATTATATATAGTATAGGTTTGATTGATAGTAAGAGAGATAGATAGAGGAGAATTGATGTTTAATTGAAGTTGCCAGGAGATTGGAATATTAAGAAATAGAAGATAGTAAAAATATCTACAGATCAGGTATTACTCATATCGATAGCGCGTTTCGGGCTTTAATTTGTTAAAGATATTTCAGTGAAAATTACTCACATATCTACATCATTTATTAAAGTAGAAGAATGATTCATAAACTTGGATCAATTTAATAGAAGTATTCTCCGAACTCGTAACTATTGTTGCAAAACCCTGCTCTTTACTCGTAAACACCTCAGCCTAATTTGTTATTTGAATTTTGTCTGTGTTAATCAGTGTGCTGAATAAACAATTAAAAGGCATCATGTAGAGTCGTCCTTCACTTCCTCCCACACCTTTAGCTGGGTCAGAGAATAGACAAGGGGGAGGGGGTACAAACAAACGTAGAAAAATACTCAAAAACATCAACAAACAAACAGCAAGACACTGCACATGCTGTTTAGATAACAATCACAAAAAGCAGCCCTTTTTCCTTTCTCGAAATCCCATCTATTTTTACCGATGGACAACCGGGGGGGGGGGGTATTAAAACCATATGATTGCCGTTAATGACTCTGCTGATTGGTCCAGATACTCGAATGACGCTAGATAACATAATTCTTAATTTAACCCGGCAATTCAGAGCAGGATATGTTATACCCTGCGCATGAGTTACCGTTACAGTTCTAAATATAAGAGCACGCTTTGAAATCTTTCTTATGCAATGACTCGTTATTGAAGTTATGATGAAGAAACGGGATATTTTATATTGTATACAGTATTTACTAGGTAGAATACAACAGTATTTTCGGATGAAGAAAATCTATCTGCGGGGATGATGAGGAGGAATCGAATGATGTAAAGCCAATATGATTCCTCTACTGAAATATATTTAACTGAGGCAGCAATTATCGCCCCTTATAAGAATGACCGCATCATATTCAATGGCTAGAAATTGTAACCGTTAGATTACGATAATATATTTTGTGTTGTTGAACGTTGCAACAGTAAATGCGCAAATTATTTTGTTAAGTACTCAGAAACCACTCACTAAATATCGAAACAGACACTGATTTCTGAAATGTTTTTGATTTCGATATACAGAAGAATACAAAGAATGCAAAAACTAGGAAGCAATGCTTCTTCGAAATTTTTTTTAAAAAATTAAGATCCAGTGAAAACATCTCACTTATTTGCAACAAAGACTAAAGGAGTGCATAAACTATGTACTGAATGTCCAAATAAAAAGAACAGAAAAATTAAATTTAAGTGTGAAAAGTGTAATAGACATATCGTATTTCCTTCTTTTGTTCCTTTTTCACCTTCGTTTGCAAACCTTACAATTAAAGCAGCATGTAAACACCCTTTGGTGTGGGATACCCTGCGCTTGAAAATCTGTTGGTTTTTTTTTTTTTTTTTTTTTCGCTTGAGGAATGCCGGGTTAAAAAAAGCTGAACTTTTAGTTTTGAAGAGATAAGGTTAAGGTTTTATTCCGTTTGTGGGTAAAGTGGAAATTGATAACTACGTGAAATCCTGGAGAGTTCATCATTACTATTATGGATTAAAAACCTTCAAGATGAAATTGACGTGAGTTACTATACAAACAAACGTTCTTATGAAAAAATACTGGATAAATTAATATCCTACATATACATACATCTTCACAGAAAGTAGATTTAAAAATAACCATTTCATACAGAAAGCAATTAATTCTAATTACTAAATTATTCAAAAATAACGTTTCCCTCTTTGAAAAATTTTTGTTGATTTTGTAGACATTTTGTTCTGAATTAAAAAATAATATAACATCAATCGGGTTTTAATGTTCCTGAAATTCCATTGGAAACAATGTAAGTCGAAAGACTACACTTCAGTTTCATTGTAAGTCAAATAGCATCAGATATTCACCATAAATAATCATGATTTACCTTGCGAGGGATGAATGAAGTCATCTCTTAGTGTGTATGTGGAGGGGGGGGGATTGGAAGGAAGATTAGCCATAGTCAATATAACTTTAATTTATTCTCAGATGCGAAAAAAACACAAATTCTATAGACCAAAGTTAAGAGATGCATCCATTTAAAGAGTGGAATAAATATTTTAACTTACATGTTATAAAGACAGGCAGGGGTTTTGATGATACGAAGTAATTCATAATAAACTATTGCTTTCAAAACGAATATAAATCGACAGTTTCAGTCTTTAAAGAATCCAGCGTTAATTTCTGGTTGACATATTTAATTATCTTTCTTGGATAATATGCGTAATGAAATGCAGTGAGCGGAACATTTTTTCTACTGCACACAAAAACAACACGTGCACTTCAGAAATTAAAAGGCGCTATATCATTCAATTTAATGTAGGCCTGAATAATGTAATCGTTAAGTGTTTCCAGAACTACCGAAATATGTGAATCCTCGTACATGTGATATAGAAATGATTTAAATACGTACAGTCAACATAAGGTAAACAGTATACTTTTATTTTACTTAAGTTTACTTTTTTTAGTGCATAATTTGCGTGTTTTTTTAGTGTTTTCTAAGACTATGTTTGGTTAATCTGCCCATGCTGCTTTGGTTAATTTTCTCTGGGTATTTTACTGCCCCCCCTGAAAGCTTCACACGCCCACAGGGGGGCGTTATCACCCACGTTGTGAACCTATGGTCTAATGTGACAAAAGTATGAAAGGTACCATTTATAAAATCCCTTATTGCTTAAAAAATACTAATGGTAATTTTTTACCATGAGCAACAAAAAATATTATAATCCGACTGTTTCTTTATTATTTAGGAGTGTCCTTTTTATATTAAGATATTTTGTATTTCATATTTCACACGATTTTTTCCGATTTGATTATATTCAATATTTTCTGGAAGTTATTGCTAATGCTAAATGCTCAAATTAATTCAAAATTCTGCGGCACAGCAGTCAGCGTCACTAACCATAGTACCGGATAGTGTAGTTGTTGTTATTTAACCCTAATCAAATAATCAAAATCACTTTATGAATCCCTTGAGATCTCACTTGTCTTTAGCTTTCGAAAGCCTGAAACTTGCGCCATTTCAAACAACTAAAAATGAAATACTAATTCTCGCTAAATAGTGTACTCGAATCTTATCATTCCCTCTCGTACGCACATCTATTAATACGAGGGTAACTGAAAAATTTTTGATATACGCGCAGTCGAGTTATTAAAAAAAAAATAACGGTTTAATTTTAAAATACAAATTATTTTAACGCATCAGATTATTTTTTACTGGCTTACTTCAAGTCGTTTAGCGTAGAATAAATTATGAACAGAAGAGAAAATGGAGTTGTGTGTGACGCGAGAACATTATCGTGCTACAACTTTCTGTGATTTTAAAGTGGGATTAAATCAAGATGAATGCGTTCAGTGAGTGAGTGAGTGAATATTAACGTCCCACTGTTCAGCTGCACGAGGGCTTTTTTGGGGACGGTCCGCGTAATTTTGAAACATGGTCAAGTGACGCAGACGACACCTGAGCTGACAGAAGAGATTGATGTGGCTATAAATGCATTTTTTTCATCAATTCTAAGAAATGTTTAAGGTACTTAATCTGTGGAAAATTCCTCTACAAACACGCACTGATGACGGAGGAAAATACTTTGAACACTCCTACCCCACTACACCACACCACGGGAGGACGTTTGAGCTCTCGGCAGATTTAGCGTGCATCGCTCCCCTACACGGCGGGTCTTCAGTGGTACTGGGATCGAACTCATGACACGCTAGCCACGATCTATGAATGCGTTCAACAGCTGCAATTAGCATTTGGGAATGAATGTCGTGCTACTGTATTCAGAGAGTTTAAAGAATATTTCAGAGGTCTCTTCATAATAAAAAACACACACAGGAAGGCCGCGGTCGGCGGCAACGCCGGACAATGTGTCTGCCTTACGAAAAATGGATGATAATCGCTGTACCTACCAAATGATGCAGAAGGAGCTGAACATTGAATCCGAAGCCAAGTAAAAATTATTCATGAAGAATTACATATGGAAGAAGTAGTTTGCCGTTGGGTTCTCCATAAACGAACTAAGCCCAAAAAAGAGGACCGTGTCAGAATCAGTAAAGAAACCCTTAAATTTTTAAATGATGGTGGCCACTGCATCTTTTCTAAAATTGTAATGGGTGATGAGAAACGTATATACCGTTTTTTGATGTTCCAACACGTCAAGAAATTAAAGTATGAGTCATTGAAGGAGTATGAGTCACCATGCCGAGACAACGGTGAAGAGACAACGAAGCATGGAAAAAGTAATATATGCCGTTTTCTTCAGAAGTATGGGTACGGTCACAGCCATCAAGTTGGAAGGACAGAAGACAGTAACAGCAAACTTGTATACTACTAAATGTTTTACATAAATTCTTCACGAAGTGAATGTTAGAGGACTAATGACAATGCATCTCCCCATATTACCGGATTAATAGTCAAGTTTCTTCAGCAAATACAAATGAAAGTGATTCAACATCCACTTTATTCTTCGCATTTAGCTATGTCTGACTTTCGGTCACTTTTTAATCTAAAGAAGAACTTACGTAGACGTCGTTTTCATTCAGAAGAGATTGATGTGGCTATAAAGGCATTTTTTTTCATCAATTACAAGAAAGGTTTAATGTACTTAATCTGTGGAAAATTCCTCTACAAACGTGCGCAAATGGCGGAAGAAAATACTTTGAACACTCCTTCAAAATTTGTAAGTATAACTTTAAAAACCTAGGTTCATCTCAAAAATTCCATATGACCCTCGTATAAGAAAAATCTACTTTGAAACGTAATAAATGCATATGTAATAGTGCATACTCGAGATAGACGCGTGCAGCGCGTCAATAACATCGAGAAATAGACTGAGGCAATCGCGCTAAGGCCGTTCGTAATGGACAAAAGGTTAAATCGCAAGAATCAGTTTAAGTATAAATGAAAAAAATTTTAATACTTTTAAGATTTATGGAAATTTTGAAAAATGTCCATAATGTCGTGCATAAACATTTTAAAGAGCATTTTATTAAAATAAAGAAAGTTGGAACAAAATTTAAAAATATTTTAGAATTTTATTTCCCGCCTCTATACAGAATCCTTAATAATATCCAAAATATGTTTTCAAAATAAAATTTTAAGTCCATCAATTAAAAAGAAAATTATACCTAAGCAGAATATTCAAAGTATATACTTTTTATAACTTACAATATTACCTATTTAGTTCTTTTATGTTTATTTTTATAGTTTTACTCGCCATTTCAGTAAAAATATTTATATTGGTACTGAGGAAATTTTATCGTCTCTTTATTTTTTAATTATTTCACACGCAATTTAAAGTACATTTGTAATCGATACATTTTAAATATTCTTAGAGCATTGGTTTCAATGCTGTCCCAAAAAATTCCTAACTCTAAAAGTTAATATTTTACAAACAAAAGAAAAAAAAAGGTGCAATTATTATCCAAATGAACATTTAATTCAAATAAATATAAAGAGGCCGAAATAAGAAAAAATTAATAGAATGCACATTTGAGATTTTTTTTATTTGAGTTTATACTGTGCAACATGTATTAAAACCATTACTTATCTCTTTAAATGGAACTATTTTCTTTCGAATAATCAATTATTACATTCCCGCTAACGAAAAAGCTTCATTTAATGTTGATGCCAGCTGTGTGTACAGTAATTTAATCTTCGCAGTTTTTCTCCTGGAAAAACTTGATAGAGAATAAACAAAATTTCATACTATCCTTTTTATGAAAAAAAATAATGGAAAATCCCTTTAAAGCACACTTTAATTTGCTATTTACGTCACTTTGAATTAGCCATTATTTTGGCTGTTTAATTTTTTTTTCAAGATTCATTTTACGCAGATAGAAATTAATTTCAATAACTAAGCATCGTCCATTTTCCGTACTTTCTCAGTAGCTTAGAGATAATTTATTAAAAATTAATTTTTGATATATTCGATTTACCCTGTAAAATCGAATTACTATCCCACCAAGAGAATCAATTTGCATTTTCAAGAAAGATTCGAGTGGTGGAGTACAATTAATTACTTGATAAAATAATTCTTATTTATTTTATAATAAAATGACATTTTATTTCGAAAATAATTTTTATATCGTTTTAGAAATTATTCTGCTTCAATATCAAGCATTCTATTTATTATAGTTGGAGTGTAAAATTTGACCATTATGGTGATTTCTAATATTTTAGGCTTAGCTTATTTGAAAGGCTTAGAAATCTGCTCAACGATTTAGAAAAATACGGAATTTATTTTATTTTATTTGTAATGAGAAATCAGTTATTTAAAAAAAAGGTAGAATAATTTTGAGGATTATAAGTTAGGTTATATCATATTTGTTCAATGAATCGTGAAATATGCAGGAATAATAATTCGATGTGAACGCGTACAATAATTTCGAAAGGACGATAAATTCATTGTATTTGTTAATTAATATTCTTGCTGTTTTATTTTATTATATTTTCCTCCTCAGTAATTAATTTATATGATAGATTTAGAAATAAATTATTTAAATTTCTAAATACAGTCTACTCCAGTTAAACCGCGATGATATGTGCTAACGGTTCCCGAAAAGCGGTTTGAATGAACTATAAGTTATAACATTAATATAAATAGAGAAATAAGTCCTATCCCCCGATACAAATTTCCTATTTGGTTTTAATTGCCAACCAATGAAAAATAAAAGGACACCATTTACTCCAACATTTAAAACATTTAAAGAAAGTTACATTGTGTGTGTGATATAAGCCCCGTGTGTTGCTTTCCCTACAGCGGTGTCTCCTTGAGGAAGTTTCAAAGGTAGGGGCGAACTTGGAAAAATAAAATTATAGCATCCAAAGAAGATGTGAACAGGGTTACCAGATGGATGACTTTATAGACCTTGGCAACATATTTCGCGAAAAATAAAACATCACCAAGGAATAATCGATGAGGCTTTAGGATGAAACCTTCCAGAAATTTGCATAAAGCAATATAATGGACCTTTGAAATAAAGGCCGAGTCAATTCATTAGAGATTTTTGCCAAGTGCGTTAACTGTCATAAGACAAAGAAACTTTATTTGTTTGAGTTCCTGCTAGTTAAACTGTTTATTTTCCCTTACAGGAACTAGAAAACTGTTTCTGGAATTTTGTAAAATATTTATAACGAGTGTTTTACACTATTGTAAATTATCTGTTATAATATATATATTCACCAATTTGTGTTCATGTAGTCATCTCTTTGTGCTTGTCCATTAAATAATTTGTTATTATTTAAATAACCGTAATCTCCCTCTCTCTCGTTGACTGCTTTTGCTCCACGCAAGTTTGCTTCTGTACTTATATTTTGTCAACCAATCCCTTACAGACAATTGGGTTCTTTTTTTATTTTCATTTTATTTCTTCTTAACCTGTTGCATGACAATTTTTTCTTTTGCCTTGCCACCTATGCTACGCCACTAAGAGTATAAGCATGTCCACATTGAACAGGAAATTTGGATCTCTCATGACAGCCATGACTAGATATAGAGTGAGAGAATATTAACGTCTCACTGATTAGCAACACGAGGGCTTTTGGCGACGGTCCGCTTAATTTTGAACCATGGTCAAGTGACGTGGACGACGCCTGAGCTGGCACCCCCCTCTTCTAACTACCACATGGCTAGATATAGAAGCGGGCGTCTTAGCTGCATCAAATTCACTGAGGAAAGGAAAACTTTTCTCTCTCCCCTTCTGAAATGTTTTCTTGAGACAGTTGTTGGTTGAGCAGGATGATGAATGGGACTCCTTTTTGCTGTAGAGTCCTTTCGACTTGCTGCAGGCTTTCTTGCAGCAAAAAGATTTGTAACAACAACTTTAATTTAGGGCGGTTAGATCTCCGTATGTGAAAAAGTTATAAAAAATCAAAGCAAAATGCTTATCTGACAGAATTAACAGGAGCGTAGGACAACTGGATCAATGAACATGCAATTGTGCAGATACTTTATTTCGATGTTGATGAACTCGAAGTGTATTTCTTCTAAAGAGCTAACGTCCCACTATTAAAAAAAACAGAAGAACTTATAGCGATGGTTCTCGTAATTTTGATCCACAGTCAAGTGTCGAGGAGATTCCGGAGTTGAGTTAAAATAAGTTCACTCTATTCCTGGTTAACTGTCATCGCCCTTCTCCAATATCAGTTATATTTCCCTCATATACTACTTCAATTTATTTTATTTAATCTACCTCATTGAAAGAGTACATTTCCTCTGCGAGTTCAAGTTTTGTAAGGACATAAAATAACCCCCGGCTAATTTCAAGAAAAAAATCTCCCGAGATGGATCTTAACAACTTTTGTAAAATAAAAATACATTTTGGGTTTCATTTTCCTCTTTTAGCCAAGTTTCTTTCTGCCAAAATTTCTGAATTCTCTTCGTAATTTTAACCATTTGAGTTGGACATTTTTAATAATAAAAGAGAGGGGTAAAATTTCAAATATTTTCTTTGGAGAATACGACTAATGTAAACAGCAACCTGATTCACGATACAATCCAAGAATTATCATCCTTAAGAAAAATCCTTACCTAGAAAAACTCAAGTTTCGAGCTAATTCGCTCGTACATTGCCATTCTCTTTATCCGGGTTTTCCATTGATACTTTAACTCCATTTTTTTTAACATTCCTCCTTTTCTATGCACATCCATTGTAAGAGGCGCGCCCTTTTCGTTCATAATCCTCGAGTTTCAAGCTTTTGTCGCAGAATGAAAAAAATAATAATAATTTGCTTTTTTCGTAAACTGCAATGTTCAAAATGGTATAATAGCCAATGAATAAGGAGCTTTTCCCAAGTATGAATTTTTTCTTTGTTAGATAACTTCATTTTTATGATGATTTACAATAATGGTAATGGTTATAGGCTTGTGGTGGACGTATCATGAATTCAAGCTCTAGTGCCACTCAAGAGATGGAGGCTTGTTAAATCTGTTGTGGTTCAGTCCTCACATATTGGCGTAGTGTGGATAGTGGGGAGGATATCATGCTCGTCATTGGACAGTGGTTCAAAGGGAAGAGGCCCGTCACCAATGACCCTCAAGGAAAGTATCACTGTAGGGGAAACAACCTACGTGGCTTGTTTCAATATTAACGATCTTTCAATGTCTAAATATGTTAAAGTAACCACTGCTCTGCACATTTTAAAGTTTAAAATATTCTCATAAAGCACTCCGTGGGATTTCTCCTATTCTCCAAGCAAAATTTTGCAAGTTGTAGCATGAAACAGCTGCGGAATCTTACATAGGAAGTTTTAAAATTTTAACCCAGCGTGTGTAAACTGGGGGTAGACCCCCCCCCAGGGAGAGTGTGATAACCCAACGAAGGGGATGAGTATATAGGGAAGTCAAAAACAAAAGCTTATTAAAAAATATTAATTTACTTAAAATAAACAAATAAAATATATTCTGACATAATAAAGAATAAAATACATATTTACACTGATATAATACACTCATAAATATATCAGTACTGTGTAATGTATTTTAAAATTAATTTAAGAACGAAGTTAAGAATTCTAAGTTAACTACTAAGTTAAGAACAAGTTTAATAATTATCAACGATCCCAAGGTCTTGTCATATACAAAATTATATACAAAAATACACACTTATCTTGATAGTTTGTATGGTTTATAATGAATCCCTTAAATTCCAATTAAAAATTACACGATTCACTCCCCAATCCCACCGTTTTTTAATATGTAGGCGAGTGCATGGGGTGTATGAGGTGGGGTAGAAAAGAAAGAAATAAGCAAATCCTCTGAAATAAGTAAATTTGTCGCAAACCTGTCAAGATCCCTTTGTTGCTCTCCAAATCTTTCGGAATAGTTTTACAAACGTACTTACAAAAGACGTAATATACGTCCGGGGCAATTAATGCATTGGCTGAGAGCGAGCCGTTCATATACGCTTGTGACACTTAAAAGGTTAAAGTCATACTTTAGCTTTAGCGTCAAAATATAGTATTATTGAATTCAAGGCATTGTTATTGTATGGTGGGAAGCGTGATGAAAATAATGATTAAATATTGGATCGAAAATATGGAATGTTTGAGAAGCACTGGTTTAACCTTCTCGCTGAGTAGTTATTTTATCATAGCAGGTTTATAAAAATTGCGTATAATTTATTACGTATTTCAAATACACATATTAAATCTACATTTTAAAGTTAAATTATACAAAAAAAAACTTATAAAAGTGTTTTTATTTTAAAATATAGAATTAGAAAAAAACATGAACATAAAAACATAAACAGTAACAGCAAAGTTTCCACGGCTAGGTAGACTCAAAAAATGCTCACACGTTGAAATCGCGGGATATGTAGCGAGAGGTGAAGTCGTTGAAAGTAGCTTTGTAAATATAATCGTGAAATCGTGGCTGACGTGTCATGAGTGTGGCGACAACCAGTGCCACTGAAAACCCTCCGTGTAGAGGAACACGATAGATCAGTCATGATTCAAATCCCTCCAGTTGGTGTAGTTTGGTAGTTTGAAGATAAAGTACTCAGGTATCATCCTAATCAGATTGTCATGGTCCAAAATTACGAATTCCGAATCCCAGTGTTTCTCAAACTGTGAGGCGCGCCCCCTTAATGGTAATGATAACTTTACGAGGGGGGCGCGAGCATATCGAAAAGTTGAAAACAAAAGATTATTTTTAAAAAAATTATTCATTTATTGAAAGGAAGCAAAACAAAAAACATTCTGACATAATAAAAAAGAAAATACATATTTACACTGATATAATTCGCATATAAACGTATCAGTAATGCACAATGTGTTTCATAATTAATTTAATAGTACTAAGTTACGAACAAGTTTAATAATACTACCATTAACCTCATGGGCTTGTCATATATAAAATTATATACAAAAATTCACAATTATCTGTATAATTTGTACGGTTTATAATCAATTCCTTTTCTTCCGATTGAAAGTTACGTGATTCGATCTGCAATGCCCCCGTTTTCCACGGAGGAGTGCGTATGTGATGTATTGGGGGAAGAGGAAGAAAAGAAATAAATAAGCAATCACCTGAAATAAGTAAATCCTTCACAAATACTGTTAAAGATCTTTTATTGCATTCTAAAGCCTTCGGAATAATATTATGGATAGTAGTGTACAGAAAGGATCGTACTTTGGAAAGACTTATATAAACGTCCAAGGAACTTAACGCTTTGGCTGAGTGAGACGTTTATATACGCCGGTAGCACTCAAGAGGTTAAAGTCGTATTGTACATTTAGCATCAAAGTATATTATTATTAAATTCAATACACTGTTATTATATGGAAGGGGCGCGATGAAAATTATGATTGAACATGGGGTCGCCAATGTTGAAAGTTTGAGAAGCACTGCAGTAGCCCTCGTGTTGTTTTATAGTGCGATATTAAGGGGAGTCGAAACCCCCTATAACGCTAATGTTAAATTGAGCTTTTTTATGTACATATTGCTCAGAAAACTGTCAAGTGTAAAGACTTCAAATTTTGTCTGTATATTAATTAGACACTTATATTTATACTGAAGAGAGATTTTCAAAAATATTGTTTAGTCGTTTTCAAAAACATACTTTTACTGAGCATCACTGTGGAATTTTTGAAAATTGTCATTTTTTGTTATGATATCTGTTCTCTTGCCAAATATTTTGGAAATATCCCAGAAAGAACACTTAAGTATAGATGATTACATATCAGTAACATGCAGGAAAAATTGCAGGGGCATTCATACAGTAGTTCTGAAAAAAAGGTAAATGCAGTTTTAGAAACAACTTTTTGAGAAAATTGCATTTTACCTCATTGCATTTTTGAGAAAATTGCAAATTACCTCATCTCAAAAATTATGAATTACAACCTGAATTTGCCCTATTTTCTTAATTAACTTCATTACAATTTCTTTTGAGACTTTTTGTTTCCTATTTTACATAAATTGCCCAGAAAATACATACATAGCACTTTCCAGTATATATATATTTGTCTAAAGAGATATTTTGTAGCATTTACATGTTTTCCTCAAATTCTGTATCAATCTTTGAAGAATTGGTGCATTACCCCCAAAAAAATATTTGTAGTCATAATTGCACTAAAATAATGCTTTTTCTTCAAAAAAAACAACTTACATTCAAAGTGTGATTTTTTTTTTTTTTTTTTTTTTTTTTTTTTTTTTTTGCTCTTTCATTAAGTTCTACAAAATGCATGCCCAACTTCGCTCCAAAAACAGATAAACAGACTTAGCATTCATACTTGCCGTTACTCTACTGTTAAATGGCGTATGTATAAGTAAAATTATTTGAGGCTTTGAAGTGAGCTTATTTGATTTGAGGCTCATGTCAAAGTGGGCGTGGCATGTGAGCTTTTTATTTTTTAAAATTTTGACATACTTTTAATTCATTCAATAGCAAATATGTTTTTTCACTGGAAAAGGTCATGAACTGAAGATTTTAGAAAAGTCAAAATCCCAAAATCGATTTTTCGAAGAAGTTTAGGTCTCTCTCTCTCTCTCTTTTTTTTTTTTTTTTTTTTTTTTTTTTTTTTTTTTTTTTTACTCCTCTTAATTAAACATTTATTCATCTGAAGGATTACTATAAATATGTTTCACCAAGCAAATTAACCTCTGGGAACAGTGAGTCAGATATCCACAGTTCTAATTCTGTTCATAGTCGTAGATTCAACTAACAATTATTAATTTGTTACCTTATTTCTTGTTTACGAAATTTTTACGTGTTCAAAAAACAGACGAGAATCACATGCTTTAGAAAGTAATTTTTTTTAAAAAATTCCTTGACTTTTACTAGTGCTCCAATACTAGATACTAAAGGAAAATTCTTAAAAATTTACGTTTTCAATTTTTAAAATTTTATTTAAGATATTTAGCACTTTTTTTAGCTTTTGCTTAGTTTTTCGATGCATCCTCGCGAGAAAAGTATCTGCAATCAGACCTTTGGATGAGGTGGATTCCATATAAAACTGCATATCGTGGCCTTCTTGTGCGGTGAAGTGTAATATTATAAGAGGTATGCTACACTTTATGGTTTTTAAGTGTTAGAATGATTTATAAACGCCACATGTTGTGTCTGTTTTCACCAATGATAATTGACACAACATGTCACGTGAGCCCTTGGAACAGCATGCTTCGTTTCGATTTAATTTTTAAGAAGAAGTAGAATTAGCTGTGTAATTTAGACTTAGTTAAATGTATTTTAAATTTTTGTTAATTTTATGCTCTGTGTTTCTTTTAATTGTAGTATTACATTGATTTAAAATATTGAAATGGACTTAGAGGTTTCTTTCATTGTGAGAACCATTTTTTGACCACGGAGAGGTTAACGAATCCTTTTCTTTTCCCGATTCTCAACGACGTTCTGAAATAAAGGAAAGAAGAAAATACACAAGTTCAATTTTTTTTTCTCTAACTTATTACGAGAACTTTATAGAACTTGTTTGATTTAGTCAAATTTTTTTTTTTTTGGTTTTTCTTACAATATCTCGTTTTTTTTACAATATCTCGCCTTCAATTTAATTACTGATTTTATATCTTTCATAGTCTTGTATTAATTATCTGATGACTGTTTACTTCATAGAGTTCGACTTTTTTGTATACATCAATAGATTTTACGCTTAAATGGTTTATTTCGATTTTGAGCATTGCGAAAATGTTCACGTTTTAAGTTTACTTATAATATCATCAATTATTAATACTCGAAGCAAAGAAATGTTTCACGGAGGCATTTATTATCTCTCTGAATGAACTTTGCACCAGAAATATAAATGCACATTTCCTTATTATAATGCATCATTCCAACCCCAATTTAATCTTACTCATAAACTTTAACACATAATTTCTTGGATCTGAAGCAAGCCCAGACTAGCCTAGCATAAGGTCGTGAGTTCGAGCCTGGTGCCACTGAATACCTGCCGAGTAGCTTGGCTGATGCATGTTAAACCTGCCGAGGCTGGAAGTTCCCACGTTGACGTAGTGGAGAAATTTGGAGAGGGCCGATACCAGCTCAGGTATCGGCCTTGTCACTTGACTGAGGCTCAAAATTACGAGGTCCTTCGCCAATAATCCTTGTACTGCGACGTTAATAAACATTCACTCACTTGGAATGCAAACATGATTATGTTCAACAAACTGATTCTCTGTATGGTTGTTATGGGGCCCTTCATAATATGCGTTAATTCAGTTTCGGGGATATGCCACCACACAATCCCCAAATTAATACTCTTGGACCACTCGGAATCACATTATTAAAACGATTTCGATAGTTAAGAACTCGGATATAAAAAGTTATTTCCCAGCCCCTTCAGAAAACGTACCCTTGAAAAAGTCTTCCTCCATGTCACGGGGAAGGATATATGAATAACTTATAAACTTATGCAGCCATTATGAAAAGTAAAATGTCAAGAAGAATCTTTCACAACTCTTATATGAACCATTTTAATATTTTTGTACAATTTAATTATTAATTTTTCAGTTTCGATTCTCTTTTTTGTCTAGATATCAAATGTTTTCTTCTGCAGTGAACGTAACATGTCATGATATCGAAGTTGCTTTTAAACATCCCTGGGAAGAGACAATTCTTAACACCCTACATCCTTTAATAGTAAAGAATTGTCCCTCACTCCACCAGCTGAAATTTCTTTCACATTTCTGCTTAAATCAGAGTCTGAATGTCATTGTTATCCCCTAAGGCCATTGATACGTTGTGCTCGCATGAGTATGTAGAGTTTTTTTTAATCTTTCTTTTTAATTTATTATTATTTTCCCTTTTTAAAGTTTCTCGTTTTTAACTTGAATTAATGCTTCTGTTGCGTGCATTATAGAAATCTACATGATTTCTTAAGCATTAAAATACCGCTTGCAAAGTATCTAACGTGTTCTACATAAAATTAATACTCCAAGTGTTTTCATAGTCAATCGGCACCTTTATACTTCTACTTAACTGAATTTTACAAATCATTGCCAGATTACCAAAGATAATATTACACATTGACAGATTGCAAAAGGTATAAAATTAATCACTTGCTATTACACCAATAATAAACAAATACTATTCAAAAAATATTTTTAGATTTACCGCACAGATTTTGTTTCATTCTCTTACTCATAGATGGCAGGACCTTATGGTGACTTCCGTAATATTAATGGCGGCCTTTCATTCAACAAATTTAAGATTTCTTATTAATTATAGAAATAAATAAATATATATATATATATATATATATATTTCACAAGAAAAGTAAATGGACGAATAAAAATGAAAAACTTTTTTAATGCATGGTACAAGTGATCACTCTAATTAACAAATTCATTCAAATATTTGTTGCTTTATAGATGTCGAATAAACATATTTTCTTTTTCATCAGATTAAACGTTATACAAACATTCTTTGTATAAAATATAGATAATATTTTTAAAAAAATGCACACAAAAAATGCCATGGAATGTTAAACAAAGGCAACTTCAACCTCCAGGTGAGTTAACCTCCAGAATGCAACTTCACCCTCCAGATTAAAGGGAAAAAACGGTGTATTTATTTCAGTCTAAGCCGCACTTTTATCGATTGTCAATGCTACTCAAAATCGGGTGCGGATTACGATCGAAGGAACATAGATTCGAAGTAAAGGAGGAAATGATCATGATACTGACGGTAAATGCGAGTGTTTCTGTGAGCATCTGGACTGCAATGCAGTCCTCAATCCCATATCTAATAAGCTTCGAAGGTGAAACGACGAAAACCATATTGAGAAATTTTGACGGTTTTGTCTGTATTTCAAGTTAAATGTTCAAATTGAAAAGTACATATTTGATGTTTATAAAATTTAATAAAAATTAGAATTTATACATAATACGCTATTGCAGAAAGCATTTTGTGATGCTTGTTTTTATGTGGCTGAACTGTTTCAGATACAGCAAAGCATGTTTCATTAAAAACTCTTTAAAAGAAACGATTTCCCCTGAACACGAAGACCGATGAGAACGAGTGAGCCGATCTAAATTTTCTCTTTAATCGTCCTTAACTCCACTGAAATTTCGTCACAAAAGGTGGCTAGTCCAATTTTGTTCGCGAAATTACAGGAAGAATTTCACCAATGGAGCACGAAGACTGTAGTCAAAATATTTCTATTAATAGCAATAATATCGCAGTCTTTTCAAACGACTGAGTTTATAGTCAGAAAGTGTAAGCAAACAATATCTTTCTATGTATAATTCTCTCGTATTATCTTGCCTAATTTTGGTGTTCATGAATAAGTGACACGTTTTATACTTTTCAACGGCCATTTTACGTTGCAAGAATTAAGTACAACCCTTACGAAAGAAAATGTATATGAAAACTCATGGCTTATTGTACTATTTTTACTGATTTCTTAGGACTGGAATCAATCAACTATGTGTGTGCATTACGAATGCTGAAAATGCAGCTCAAAGAATAAATGGCAAAAAAGTGAAGAAACAAGGCAAATGATAAAAGACGATCAAGGAAAGTTTCATTTGAAATGATACTCAAAACACAGAAAGTAAGAACATTATCTCAGCATTAAGTTTTAGGATCACAGTGGACGACAGCACTCAAAGTGATAGGACTAGGTACAGAGTCAACGAGAATATGGATAACGCTTTGAGAGATTCTTCTTCCTTCTCAGTCAGTTTTTTTTTTCTAAACTCTGAACTCGACGATGACAGGAAATGCAAACGGCATCCAATAATGCTCAAAATGCATTCGATTGATGGGGGATTATGGAGAACTTTCCGCGAGGTAACCTGCTGCCGCACGCACAAATCGTGCCTAGGACCATGATTCCTCCCAAGACCACTCAATATACAAGCCTACTCTTACACGATAAATATCTCAGACAAACATCGTGACTCGTGTAATCGGAGAGCAAGCTCTAAGCTATCATCATGCCAAAAAAAATTCATCTCTACAGCAGCCAGACGAAGAATCATTGCCACGCCTCCCGGATGCCATCGTCTCAGTCAATAGCCATGATTCCTGTTAAGTAAAAAGAAAAACCCCACCAACGCCATGCCCAACATCAAAGTCAACCAGAATATGGGACTGAGGACTGTTTCACAGTCCAGATGCCCACATTACAACGCCCATTCAACGTGACTCGTGTGAGAGCATGAATCTGTTTCCTATTCCATCGTCTATGTGTAGCCGCATTTGCCTAGTGGTTGACATGTCATCAGTTCGATACCAAGTGCCACTGAAGACCTACAGCGTAGAGAAGCTGATACACGATTTATTTGTCGTGACTAAAAGCCCTCCCCTTTGGCATGGTAAGGTAACTTGGAGGTGTACCAGTTCAGATATTGTTTTCATCATCAAGGTTCAGAATTAAGAGATCTGTCACCATTGGGCCCCGTGTTGTTTTCCAGTGCGACACATATCACCCTCACATTGCTCTGGACGGACACCACCGGAAATAGAGTCATATGTGCTCTGAAGATGAGTATAGCAGTTTTTTTAACGGACAACTTGAGTGTAGTTCCCTAGAAACCAGTAGATGGTAAAGGGTCTATAAGAAAACATCAAGGTTGTCCTGCGCGTCCTGCAAAATGGCGAAAAAAAACACATACAAGACCGCCACTGCTTGCCGATGCATGCTTCGATTCACACGCGCTAATTTTCTCTATATCTGTGATTAATTTTAATGAAATTAGCTTTTTGAATTTTTTTTTACAAAAAGATCAAAGTAACTGCTTATAATTTTTTTAACTAAACTGCCGGCCACGGTAAATGCAACACCAAGAAAGACAAGAGATAGCACAACAAATTTTATTTTGTGGATAACATGTTGACCAAGTATCAAATGATTAAATTTATAGACTTCTGTGAAGTGTGGTTCCTGCCAGGATCAGTAGCCAGAGTAGCCGCCATTGTTGGAGATCACCGCTGCCACACTCCTCGGCAGATTCAAAGAGACTTTGGATGTGTTCTTGGGGTACAGCAGATCAAGCAGCTTCCACACGTTGCCAAAGTTGATCTGGTGTGGCAGTTGGGGGTGTAATCTGGGTCAATCATTGAGCAACCATGGACCACATGTTTTCGATCGGCGAAAGATCCGGAGAGCGAGCCGGCCAGGGAAGCAATTCAATTTGGTAATTGACGAAGAATCTTTGGGCAATGCGTGCCACGTGTTGTCGAGCATTATCCTGCCGAAATATGGCTGTGGCCCAGCCCTGAAGGTAAGGAAGGACAACTGGCTCTAACACCTCGGAGATGTAGCGCTGGCTGTTTAAAGTACCGAAAATGCGTACTAGAACAGTGCGAGAGTGATATCCAATACCACCCCATACCATAATACCCGGTGCAGGGCCAGTGTGGCAGTGAATAACGCAGCTGTTCAGCATCCCCTCTCCACGGTGTCTCCAGACTCGAATCCGACCATCGTGGTGTTGCAGAAAGATGCGTGACTCGTCAGTAAAGACAACTTCATTCCATTCTGCCTCCCACATCCTTCTTTCATCGCACCATTGGCGGCGGAGACGTCTGTGGTTCTGCGTCAAGCGTAGATCAAGCAATGGACGTCTTGCGGACAGACCACCCTACTGTAAATGGAGTCAAATGGTACGCGCTGACACTGAATGATGTGTTACAGACTCAATGTGCTGTGCTATGGTTCGTGATGTGACTGAGTGATCCGTCACTGCCATGCGCACAATTTGCATGTCCTCACGTGAAGGGGTGCACTGAGGTGGATGCGATCGACCACGTCGGTCCGTCGTACCCTCCTGCATCCAACGGTCATCCGCATTACAGTTGTTTGGTTTCGTCCAACACGACTACCGATTTCCCTGAAACATAATCCACAATCTCGGTAGGCCACTCTATCCTTCCTCTGTCGAACTCGGATACTTGATCAAAAGCTGATCACTGTTTTCTACGCGCGAGACATAACTGATCGTTTTTTGAAAAAACCACAATAAGAACACAATTGCCGAACTTGAAATTCTCCAAGCCTTAAATAGCGCTTTGAGGTGTCGCCATAGGCGTGCGTGATGTGTGTCTGCGCTGAAATTCTAATCATTTGTATATCTCACCTCCGCTAATGCATGTTGGAAATTTCATGTTATTTGCGTGCTTCCTTCAGGGTGTTGCATTTACGGTGGCCAGCAGTGTAGAAGAATTATTTGTTTTACTATTCTACGATCATCATCACTCTTCAGATGTGAATAAGTTAATATGTGATGAAAAATACAAGCCAAGCTACCAGTATTTTATGAGTTTTCTGTTTTATATGAATATGACTCATTACAGCAGCTTAACGTTTCAAAGCGTAATGCAGACAATATTAATAAGCATGCTTGTGCTTTTTAAGCGTGTAATATGATAAACAGAGTATACTTAACACACAAGGAATCACACTCTCAGCACTAATTGAATATTATTATTCAAATTTCTAATCCCAGTATTAGGGGTCACCGCTTACTAAAATCGCCCTATGAGAGAAATTCCTGTACTATGCATAATCAGGAGAATAACATTTGGGAGTATTCATTAGAGATTATATTAGTCACACCGGATTAGTTTTTGTACATTTGCCTTTGACACTTCCGCAGGGCAACTGGGCGGGGTCCGCAGCGTTTAGTATGCTGTGAAAATAATGGATATTTTGAAACCCAGTGTTTTTATGCACTAATTTGAGTGAATAAATCTTACCAGAGTACTTCGGTTTCGTATCTTTGATACTGTTAAAGCAATGCATGAGTAAACGAGATTTTTTGCAAAAAGCGATTCAAGAAAAAAGAAAGTTTTTAAAATGGAACTACTTTAACATTCAAAAATGTAAAGTGAAACATATTAACAAAAAAAAATTCAATGAGTTAAGAAAAATTCATCCAAAATACTCCTTTAAAAAGCGCATTCCGTAAAGTTTTCTGACACGTCATCTTTTGAGAAGTACCTCTGTCAAATTATTTTCCATCGCGAAGAATTTTTAAAGATTAAAGTGGTATGGCTTTATTCAATGTTTTATCTTAACCAATTAATTATCAAATTTAAATTTTTTTTTTTTTTTTTTTTGCATTAACCTCAAATAAAGCATTATTTTAATATGTTAAGGAAATGTTTTTCCTTTATAAAGAATTACAAAATTAGGAAAAAGTACTCTAATTTTTTAACATGCCTTTCTAAGTTTCACTTGAATGTAACAGAATTTTTGAACTCTATTTTTACCCACTGTAAAAGATCAAATTAATTCAAAATTTTGCACACACTTATCAAGGACCGATAACAATACAATAATTTTATAGATTTGTTCCATTGTCCTTATAAGGACCATCAGGAATAACGTTTCCAGATTTGGCGACTAATTCCATATACCTAAAAGATTAAGGAAACCCTGAAGGCGAATATACTTCTGATTAATACAAATAAAAAATAAACAAAAAAAGTGTTATTTATGTGAGAAAGGGGAAGGTAGGTGCTTCAGCTATTTCTTACCATTTTTCTGAAAATGGAAATAAAAAAAAAAGACTAGTGTATTTGTGAAGAAAAAATTTATGTTCTAACTGCTAAATATTTTTTTTTATTTTTATAAAGCAATACGTTACAAGTGATGAAAAGAATTAATAAATTAACTTTATAGCAATACGTTTAAAAGGTGATAATACGTTTGGCACTTTTTTTACCGTGTTTTAATTAACTCATTTTCTTGTATGTCTGTCCGGGTGGAATCTTGATTGATTTTAACTGATTTCCCGATGAGCTAGAGCCTTGAAATTTGGATCATAGCTCAGACTGGATGACAATGCTTGAAAATAGAAAAAAAGAAGAAAACGAAAAGAGGGAATTTTATACTTTTTAGTCCGTTATAAAAACATGGTATATTAATTTTTTTTTTAAATTCAGATTTTTTTTTCTTCATAACACACTTTTATTAGTTTGACCTGTATCTATACAGAAGGAATCTTCGAAATATAACGGCACGGGACTCATCCGAAACCTCGTAGATGGAGAAAATAAATACACTTCAGGCCCGTTAATTAATATCTATTGAAGAGCAAGACTAATTCCAGAAGCCACATAATTCCGGATGCAAATATCAAACTCAAGGATAAATTCAACAATGAACAAATGATAGTTTAAAAAACTAAAAAAAAACTCACTTTTATTGTAGATCGAACTAAAAAATTAAAAATAAATTATACTTTTTGAAAAACTAAAAAACACGCTTTTATAATGAATCGAACTAAAAAGTATAAAATGAATTCCTTATGAGGAATAAAATGATTAACTAGAAAATTAACGTCATTGTGGTAAAGGCGTGAGGTGCTTTGTACTACACTTTTACACGAACTCAGCATTTCGGAAGAGAACTAGTAAAAAATTATAACAATTGATATAGAGCACCCTACGTTTTTATTCCAATGACATTAATTTTCTCGATAATCATTTTCTTATTACATGAAGGGTTATTTTTTTATTTTTAGTTCGATTCCTTATAAATGCGTGTTTTTTAGTTTTTTTTTAAACTATAATTCATTTTAAAGAAACTACTGGAATGTGTGTATTTGTCTTTCAAATGCAACACTACGCTATCGCCATCTATTGGAAGCAGTTTGAGCTTTTGAAACCACACTCTTCACTTGCTAAAGAGTTCTCGTGAAGAACAATCAGTTGGAGTTATAAGTAAATACTGAGTTTGGTTATAAAATCGTATTATATTTAAGAATTCTATACCTTTTCTGACTTGTACTAAATTTTTCTGATATGTCGGATATTTTCAAGAACATGTGCAGCAATAAGGATTTGAGCATGTTCAATGTAGTATAGCTTCTTAAAGAAAAAGTTTTATTACCTCAATAAAAGATTCAGGGCATTCTAAATAAGAGCAAACATGATTGTAAAATGTTTAACTATGTTGGATTTCATGAGTATTCCATGTTTTCTGACGGATTGTTCGAGCTGAAAAATTAGATTACTATAAAAATACAGATGAATACGATTTTATAATAAAAGAAAAAAATAATTAAATTGAAAATCTATGACCCTTGTCCCTCAGTGAGGAAGGGATTATATTGGTTAAGAAAAAGGTTACACTGACAGGTACATTAGCGTTACGCGTTATAAGCTAATAGTTAAAAGTAAAATTAATGTAAAATTTACTTTTCCCTGTTTCTGTTCCAGATTTTTAATCTGGAAAACCACAAACATGAAAATTAAGATGTATGTGAAGGAAAATCATTTTATTAAATAACAAAATTCCGTCAATTTTTTATTTCATGCAAAAAAATTTAATTTATGTGCGTAAATGGATAAGAATGCTCTGATTCAATGGGCCAGAAACGTACTTGCTCTTATAAAGCTTTGGTATCGTTGTCAAGCAAGATGTAAAACTTCCTATCAGGCCTCTGGCCAACACTCCACGCCTACGTTAATTTGTATGGCTCGCGGAGTGCTATAAATAAATGGAAATTCGCATGTGTCATTGTTATAATATTAAAATGGGAATACCAGTTCAATATTTGATATTCAAGAATACCAAACATTACTGAAATATTGGTTTCGATAAACAACCATGATGATTGGTTGTTAGGCGTAATTTTTTAGTAGATATATATCACAAAAAACTTATCAGATAAGTAAGCACCAGCAATGACTAGATAATTTAATAATTAATGCTAACAAATTCATCAAAGATTCAATAAAAAAACTCTTTGTTATTCGAATGCCCACTTAAATATAATAATATCCAACACTTTTTTATTTAAATAACTTCTCAAATAGTACTATTTACAAATTTTCCGAAACAAAAAAACAACAACTAAAACTGCATTTGGTTGCCATTTATCGAAATTAATAAAATGTATGAAAATGTTTGAAACATTTTCATGCTCATTTGATGTGAGCGTGAAAAGAGTTCCTGAAAGTGTGAGAATGAATTTAATTTGAGTTACAATGACACCATGAAATGAAACGTATTTTTACATCTGCACTAAAAATGAATTTTTACAATATTTACCTTAAATCCGAGAGATATTACAACTTAAGATATTTTGCCCAATTTCAAATTCACATATATTTGCGAAATATTTTTTACATGAAATTTACTGAGTTTATCTCGTGTTTGAATAACAAATGTAAATTTAAAATACCAAATAAAATATGTAATGTCGAATACAAATACAGTTTCAAAAGAATTAAGGGAAAGAAACACGTATGAGGAGGTTAGTATTTCTTACATATATACAGAACCAGACTTATGTACACTAGGATTGAACTCGTGACACAGTAGTCACAGGTGCGTGACCTCGACTACTGGGCTATTGCGGCCGTACGAAAGGTCAAAACCAATTCATAACAAATCCATGAATGAAAAAATACAGAAAGAAATACAAACTGATTTACTGTCATCAAAACGGCACAAAAGAAACAAATGTATGACATTAAAAAACATGAGACCTTTTAAAAGAAGTGCATAAAGGGGAAAAAAGAGAGCTGCAATGAATTCCACGAAGAGATAGGTTTTTTTTTTTTAAATGTTTCGAGTAAGGATCGAAAAGGAAATTTTATCTCAGCAATTTTTGAACAAAGAAAACTGCTACCACTGAATTATCTTATTTTATTTCATCAAATACTGTTTTTGAATAGCACTCTGTCTGTCCAACTAGGGATTGAAACTAGGGATTGAATAATTTGTTGATATGGCACATGCAAGGAGCAGTTATTTACAAACAGCCTCCTACACCAAGAACCCAAAGCGAAAAGAGGATTTACCCGTTGAAAACAGATTTAAAAATTATACAAAGAAGAACGAGAAGGAGTATCTTATGCTAAAACATTGTTAGTGGAGTAATGGTGCCGACTCTTCCCCTCAAAATAGTAATGAATCCCAAAATTATAACTAACAAAACAATAGTTTTCAAAGTATCCGAGGATTCGGCCAAAACCAGGAAGACAATATCTCTAATTATCTTCAACTTTTCGAACTTTTCAATATAATTTCTAGCTTAGTAACAAGAAAGCCAAAACATTTGCAGTTACTCTCTAAACTTAAAGCAGCTGAAACATATAAGCAAAGAGGCTATCCACAAGTTGAATCCATGTTAAATGATCAGTAAATTTTCTTTAACTTAATTCAAACACACAATTCCCCTTTATTCTTTTAATTCTAAACTCTATATATTTTTTTTCTCTGAATTTGGTACTCAGCACCCGTAGCTCACTCCTTACATCCAATCAAAACACTCCTTTCCAGAAGTCGAGGTTTTTCTCTGCCAGCTTATCCCATTGAGATTCCTGAAGGCATCCCTCCCCATAGCCATCCAAGTCGACAACACCATTCCATCTCTCAGTTCTAGATAAAGGTCGAGGGCTGCTGACGCAGCTCATTTGCCCTACAAAAACATCAAAGTCAGTGGAGATGCTAGTGCGTCTCGATCCCTTGACTCGGCGAAAAAGGCCGCGAGATCACGACCCTAATCACTCTGATGCCTGCCTTTGATACACTTTAAATCCGCTGAATTTCAGTCTGCAGAATCCACTGAAATGATGCTCATGCAATTTTCACTGAAAATAACTGATATAGACTGAAGTGAGCTCATATTGATATTCCCAAAATATTTTCGTAGAGGTCAGTTATCGTGAAAAAGAAATTACAACTTTCAAAAAATTCATGGAGATACTTTCACGTTGCAAAATTTTGAAAAAATGTAACAATATATTTAAAAAAATCTCATTTTAGTATAAATACAAAAGTATAATATATATATATATACACAATTTGAAATTTTTATATTTAACAGTTTCTGAGAAAAAGGTACATAAAAAAGATCAATTTAACATTAGTGGTATAGGGGGTACCGACTACTCTTAAGGGGAACTCTGATGTTTTTTATAGATTAAAACTTACCCAAAGGTAAGTAACAATATGTAAATACAGTAACACATGTTGAGCGAAATATTCAGAAATATTTTTATTCAGTTGAATTGTTGGAATTAACCAGAATGTCCAATATATATTAGAAGATACTGCATTCATTTAGGCTCAACCTGAGATGAATCAGTATCACCACTATATTATATAGTTTTATAGATTATATTAATTACAAAATAGATAAGCTTTGAGAGAAAGTACAGGAATTTCTTCAAAAAAAGAATTCTTGTTCTTTCTAAAAATATTTGGATGTTGCGTTCGGATAGAGAAATAGTATAAATAATTATGCTATTTTTACTCACTTTCATTTTTGAAATAAAATTTAGGTACTCTGTATTAGTGAAGAACTGTCTGACCCAGTTGCATTCAGCTCAGTAACTTCCGATTGGTAGCTACCTCGATAAGCAATCGCTTGTGAAATCGCCTTTATATTTATAACAGTTGAAAAATAATAGGATAAGGGCTAACGTAAAATATCAAGAGAAAACTTTTTCTTTGGCCTTTTCCCCCGAGATTAGCGTATTTGAATATAAGTTAACACTCTTAATTTTAACTTCAAAGAAGAGTTCAATAAGTTCGTCGATTGTACACAGGGCCGCCGCGTGGGGGTGGCAAAATTGTTCACCGCACAAGGGCGCCAAAATTTATAGTTCTTATAGTTTTTTAATTTAATGTTACTTGCATAAAAGTTGTTGATAAAAAACTTGCAATTTTGCATGTTTCATATTTTCTTAGCAATAAAATAAGATTTTATTTTTTTTAATTTTATATTTTCTTAGCAATAAAATAAGATTTTATTTTTTTTAATTTTATATTTTCTTAGCAATAAAATAAGATTTTATTTTTTTTAATTTTATATTTTCTTAGCAATAAAATAAGATTTTATTTTGTTTTCGTTTCTGCAGATTATTTTCGTTTGTGTAAAACAAAATTTGATTTCCGATTACCAACAATAAAAACACGTTCCGTGTGGAGTTCGCGTTATTATACGGAACGTGTTCAAAATCTAAGAATTTGTAGCATGTAACAACAGGAATTGGGAATGATTTGTATCGGTATAAATTTTTATTAATTGTACCAACTTCATATTCATATGCAGAGAAGATGTTGTGGCTCAACGTAGTTGTTTTGTTTGCTTTTTGTTTGCATTGATAATATATATACATTTTTAAAATTATGTAAATCACTTGGTTTTTCTTCCCCAAATCATATTTTGTGTCATGTATACCTGTTATTAAATTGTTCTCAAAACTCGAAATAAAATCTTTATCGCAGCGTTTCTCAAACTGAGGGGCGCGCTCTCCAGGAGAGCGTGATAACCCTACTTGGGGGCGCGAACGTATCGCGAAAAATCGAAAACAAAAGATTTAAAATAATTATCAATTTGATAAAATAATTTACAATTTAAAATAATTACAAAGTAAAATACATTCTTATATAATAAAAAATAAAATACAAATTCCAACTGATATAATACTCAACACTTATAAATGTATCAGTTCTGCACAAAGTATTTGATAATTAAGTTATTAATATTCAATTAAAAACAAGTTTAGTAATTACTAGTGTATTATCATATACAAATATTTATCTTGATAAATAGTGCGGTTTATAATTAAAGTCGTGTTGTATTGTAGTTAGGGACGTCTCAAGGCATGGGCCAACTAGGCCCGGGTCCAGGACCTCGCTCTCAGCGGGGGCCTTATTTCGTTCTCAACTCCGTCTTAATAAGATTATGATCTGGATAATTTTACAGTCGTGAAATATTATTCCAGTACATTCCCTTCGAAGAACAGTTAATTTCAAACTGCATGTCAATTGGCAAAAGTGATAAAACTATATCATTATGTGATGACCGTTATCCAGTAGCGTAACGTACCCTTCGCTGCCAAGCCCGCTTTTCCGCTTAGGCACGCTAGGCACATGCCTAGGGCGCAAAAATTTTGGGGACGCAAAAATTTGAAAGGTGAAAAAAAGAGAAAGAAATTAAAATTACAGAGAACGTGCACCGCCCAGTGTTTATTAAAAAGCCAATTATTCTCTTTCATTTTTATACGTAAGTTATCAAATCTTCGTTTCACTATTGGCCAAATTATTATGTAAATCACTTGGTTTTTCTTCCCCGAATCATATTTTGTGTCATGTATACCTGTTATTAAATAGTTCTCAAATCTCGAAATAAAATCTTTATCGCAGCGTTTCTCGAGCTGTGGGGCGCGCCCCCTAAGGAGGGCGTGATAACCCTACTTGGGGGGGGGGAAGCGCGAGCATATTACGAAAAATCGAAAATAAAATATTAAAAATAATTATCAATTTAATAAAATAATTTGCAATTTAAAGTAATTACATAAAGCAAAATATATTCCTATATAATAAAAAATGAAATACACATTCAAACTGATATAATACGCACTACTTATAAATGTATCAGTTCTGCACACAGTATTTGATAATTAATTTATAAATATTCAATTAAAAACAAGTTCAGTAATTACTAGTGACTCTCTTGGGCTTGTCATATACAAAATTTATTTACTACTCTTAATATTTATCTAATTAGTGCGTTTATAATTAAAGTCGTATTCCATCGTAGTTTTACCATCAAAGTACATTATAATTGCATTCAGTACATTGTTATTGTAAGAAGTGAGGCGCTATGAAAATTATGGCTGAAAATTGGTTAGCAAATATTGAGAAGCACTGCTTTATATCCCGATCTACAACATTCTTTTTGGTATCATGAATTCCTTTAGATTCTAAGCAGGATATCTATACACAAAGGCAGTCGAATTTGAGATTTCTTCCAAATTTAAGGTATAAATATAAAAGGTTGCAACATAACTGTAATCGTCGCGTGTAAGTAATTTCGAATTTGTAGGGATTTCCCCTAAATTCTTTTCATTGTTTGTTCAGTGTTGCGAACTTTACTTATTGAAAAATTCTTGTTATTTTCAATATTTTCATTATTTTTTTTATAGACTGTTATTTGAAAATAAACTTCAAGTTCCATGAAAAATCTTACCATACTTATAATTACACCTTAAAAACTTACACAAGAAGCAAGTCCTTCCAAGTTACATTCTATTTTTAATAGCATTATGATTCATAATAAGCTAGTTACCTGTTTGAATATTTCGCAATCTTCTCGTAGGATGTGATTTTACTGATGTAATTTTGTCCCCCCTCCTCTGCTCTTTTGCAGATATGTTTTTTTTTAAAAAATAATTATAGTAATATTGTATTAAATTTTCTTGTTCATGCATATTTTTGTATCACTTCCTGTCTATCTCGGTGGCCCATTTTGTAGCTATAAACCCTCTGTTGGATGTGAGTTTGATCCTTCCGAATAAATAAATAGCTAGGGATTCTCCAACGACGTTTTATAGCGTAGCATTTCTTTTCTGCTTCCTTTTAACGTCAGTAAATACTCGAGCACATACAAATCCTATTAGATAAATTATAAAACTAAAATTATAGATTAAAAAAAAAGGAAAGAAACCAAGTGGGGTGTGTTTAAGCGCAAGCAACGCCAAGAAAGAGAAGACAGTAAGTATAGAAATTGTAGCTTTGTATATATTTAAAATATTCCCATATTTTTACTTGATAGAATTCAACCAAGATAAAGCCCTCATTGTTTTTTGTTTTTTTTTTTTGCACCAGGGGGCTTTTAAATACCTAGCTACGCCACTGCTTTCAGGAAATCACCTTTTTTTCAAAGAGAGAGAGAGGTGACGCAATTTTAAATCAGTAATTTCTTCAATTTTACTTCATTACTTTAAAACTGCAAACGGTAATTATGAATTTACTTTTGATTTATTTTGTATTTTCCCTTGAGACTTAAAAAAATGTACAAACCTTTTTATCATATTAAAATAAAATCAAAACATACATTTATTATTTTCTTTCCTGTTGTAAAGATAATTCAAGAGAGATTATTTCATATATCTTGAAAGAGATCGAGGAAAAGTGTCATTGAACGATTCCTGTTTATTAGTATTTTTTAAATACATTTTCGTGACAAATCAAACAATCACTGAACCATGCTTGTTTTTCACTACAAAATAATAAATTTCCCAATCTTTTGAAACAATCCATTTTCTTCGAATATTTTTCACTTGCATGATACGAAAAATAGTTAAAAATTAGTCCCACTAATAAAATGGTCGATACTCCGCCGTTATCTATTATCACTAATCAGAAGAAAAATTTCAATTCGCCCCCATACGACATCGACAACAAAAAGCAAAGTTGATACATTTGATTTTTTTAGTATCGAATTTCCCACCAAATTTTTATAAATAAATAAATGAATTTCTCCGAGCAAGGTTAGGACCAGGCCACTTAAAAAAGCCCGTAGGGTCGCAGGTTGAATATTGCTGGACTAGACTATTTTTCAAACGACATTTGTATTTTTAGAAATGGATGATGGAGGAAATATAAATCTTTAATTTAATATCATTTTGCAATCTGTTCCAACTTAAAAGTTAGAGAAATAGAAACAACATTATAACTATCCTATAACTTAAAAGTAATTTAATTACTTCAAAGTAACATATACATAATTTAATACGTATCTTGTAAATTTATACGCTTTATAATTAAGATCGTATTGTAATTTTAGCATCAAAGTGCATTATTATTGCCTTCAATGAATTGTTATTGTATAGGGGGAGGGCGTGATAAAAATTATTATTGAAAATTGATTCGCCAGTATTGAAAGTTTGAGAAGCACTGACTTAGGGGATCAAATTCAGAATGAAATTATAAGCATTATTTCAGAAGGAATTAAAAAGCATTGATTACATATGATTAAATCGTCAAAATATTATCCATTAATTCTGATCACTACACCTGATATCAGTCATACCGAACAGTTGACTGTTGTAATTCGATTTGTTTATAAGAACGAGGAAACAAATAAAGCCCACATTGAAGAACATTTTTTTAGGATTTCAATCTGTCGACGACACTACTGGACAAGGTCTGTATGAATTCATAAATGGACATTTAAAATCGTTAGAACTAAATTTATCAGATTTACGAGGCCAATCTTACGATAATGGTGCTAATATGAGAGGAAAGCACAAAGGATTGCTATAAAAAATTATTGAAAATAATTCGAGAGCACTCTATATCTCCTGCTCTGCCCATTCTCTAAATTTAGTTGTAAATGATGCAGCTAAAATTTCCTTCGAAACAGTTAATTTCTTCGGAGTAGTGCAGGAGCTTTACAACTACTTTTCTTCGTCCGTTAAACGTTGGTCTATTTTACAACAGTATGTTGAAAATCTAACTTTAAAGACACTCTCCAACACCAGATGGGAAAGTAGAATTCAAGCTTTAAGACCATTGAAAAATTATTTGAAGGGAATTTTGAAAGCATTAATAAATATTCAAGAAGATCAAACAAGAGACATGGACTCAAGAACCCAAGCAAAAATTTGATTCAGAAGGCTTCCTGGTTTAAATTCATCTGTTCCATTAACATCTGGCAAGATATTTTAAATTTAGTAAATCAAATAATGCAAAACTCTAAATGTTATTTACAAATCTAGACAGACAATTTACAAAATCTTATATCAGGACTAAATAGTAGTAGATAAGATGAAGCTTATGAACATGCAACTGCCAATACAAGTATCGTTGCTGATGATTTGGGGGTGGATACTGATTTTCCGCAAAGTCGAAACAGGTTTAAAAAGAAACTATTTCAAGATGAACAAACCGACTAACCAATCAACAATCCAAGACAAAAGTTTAAGGTTGAATTTTAAAATGAAATATTAGACATTGCTATTTCTTCAATTTCAGAAAGATTCAGTCAATTAAAAGAACATTACAATTACTTCAACGTAGTACACTATATACCTAATTTAAAAAACTGGAGTGACAATGAAATTTTAAAACATTGTGAAGAATTAGAACGAAAATTAACGGATACTAAAATCATTAATGAAAAGGGCATAGATGAATTAAATTTGTTTGAAGAAATAAAATCTTTGCGATGTTTTACCGAAGAAGATATGTCACCTACTGATGTTTTAAATTATATTTATGAAAACAATCTTATGGATACATTTCCAAATATTGCAATAGCTTTACGGATTTCTTTAACCCTGCCAGTTTCGGTGGCTAATGGAGAACGAAGTTTTTCAAAACTTAAAATTATAAAAAAAACTACATGTGATCTACTATGGCGCAGGAGAGATTATCGGCCTTGTCAATTATATCCATAGAGAGCGAAATTTTGGATAAATGAAATATAAAGGAATTGATACGAGCATTTGTAGCTGCTAAAGCTAGGAGAATCAATACTTGAATATATTTTCTAATTTTTATATTTTACTTAAAAAATTTTATGTCATTTTTGCTTTGTGTGTTTTGATTTTAAAATTTATGAAATAACTAAAAAAACAATAAGACATACGTGTTTCAATATTATAATTTTAAAGTTTTTCTGTTCGAAATTCAAATTTCAAATGCTATAAATGAGTATTTCACATTTTATATGTAGCACTTTATAAGAGTGCAACAGAACCCCATAAAGGGGCGCCGAATTTCAACTTGAACAAGGGCGCCTAATACCCTGATTACCGCCTAATACCTACCTAATACCCGGCCCTGATTGTACATGGACATATATAGTATAATAAATTGAAAAAATAACAAGACTAAGCTATCAACTAACAAAGCTAGAATATAGAAACCAGATTTTAAGACTCATAACTATAAAAAAAAGTGGTGGAAATGTATATTGTACAAGATTTAAATAAATGTATGTATAGCAGGAAACAGAGTTAGAACTTCAAAATGGAAGAAACAAAAAGAGTCAATGGACTAAAATGGAGACTTATTATGATTTCTAAAGCTGTTGCTGAAGTAGGACCAGAAAATTAGGTAAGTATACTTTATGGGTCCACCTTCCCCGTATAGCAAAAATTTTCGACATAATAGAAAAAACTGAGCCATATTGAATGTTTTGCCTAAAACTATATATATATATATATATATATATATATATATATATGTGTGTAATAATCCCCATTAATTATTCTTAATAACTTTTAATTACCTTTGGTCCATCCCTTTAGGACCAACGTTTTAGTAATAAGTTAATCCGCCGCCTAACGAGAGTATTTTAAACTACATCCATCCACCCACACAGATCACGTGATTTAAGCTGCCTATATATACCGAGACTCCTGGAGACCGCGCCTTCTTTTTCGCTTCTGCTCTTCTTGTCATTATGTAGTCGGCTGCAGCTTGTGTTTGTGTGTGTGAGTGTATTGTATCGTCCTTGTAATATCTTACGTGCTCAAGATGTATAATAAACAGATTCAATTAATCTCAAGACTACTTCTTCAGCATCAGTTTAAAGAATCCATTCCATTACTACATCGTCTTATTATATATATATATATTATATATATATATATATATATTATATATATATATATATATTATATATATATATATATTATATATATATTATATATATATATATATATATATATATATATATAGCTATAATTCTCAGTATAACCGGTCAAAAGAGTAAGAAAAGTTACAATAGCTAACTCTTGGCCTTAGGAACCAAGATTGCAGGTTTAAACAAAGTTTTCTAGCTAGTCAACCTTCACCTGTAATCTACCTATACACTGGGGCATAGGGAAAGGAAGAGATATTATAGAATTGTAGTTATTATTAAAAAAATACACAAAACTATTAATGTAACGATAAAATTTTTTGACTACGAGTACTTACTAGTATAGAGTTAAGATCGATGTAATAAAACTAGAAGATGAAACTGACTTAGTGAGCACATCATTATGTTATGTTTCCCGCCAAATACAAAGGAGCAATTAGCAGTATCGCATAGAAGTAAAATTTGTAAATTATGATAAAATAATAGAAAATCTATATATACATTTGAAAACCATAAATTTTGAAATAAAATTTAATGAAAAATGAAAGAACTTCCTAAACATACACAATAATGCTAAAATAAAATAAAAGTATTATTAATTTTTTGAAACATGTAGCGCCATCTTCTGAAAAACTTTGAAACTAATTTTTAAAAAAATATATACTTATTGCGAGATAACTACCTTTTGTCGTTTCACTAAGAACTCTTAGAAATATAATTTTAAAGAAAATTAGCAGGATAACCATGTTCAATTCTAACAAAGTTTTTAAAATTTAAAAATATATTAGATTTATCGCTAACTAAGACAAATGTAGTTTAAAATAATATTTCTATCTATAGAAATATGTGCGTGTTTAACTAGTTATACTTCTCTATATTATATAGATATAGATATATATATTAGTGTGTGTGTACATATATTATAACTTTATATTGGTCAAATTCTAATAATTTTAAAGATTTTATGTATTATAAGCGATTTCGGTAATAATTAAAAGATTTGGAGACAGTTGAAGAGTAAACACATAAGGTTTAAGCTCTAGAAGAATTAAATGTCATCGAATTTAAAAAAGCGTTGTTGCAAAGAACTTAATAAACGTGGCTGGGCAAATAGAAAGGAGATACTTTTTCAGTTTGTTAATAACGTTGATATTAATGATAAAGGACACAATAGGAAGTCTAAATTTATATTTTCATTCATTTTATATTGGTACTGAACGAGTAAGAGTACAAAATGTCACACAATTCAGCAAAACGAATTCTATTCGCTGCGGACTTTTTTTTTTGTGCCACTATCAAGTGACGCAGGACGACTCCCGAGGTAGTACACCAAGCTCCTAACTTCCGCATCCCGCCAACATGAGGACAAATTTAACATGCCCTCTGCACAGCGTATCTTCAGGAGCTCACACGCTGGCCACGAGTTCGTGATCTAACCGTTGAGTTACTACAGACGTATTATTGCTTAACTCGCGATTCAATTGACCTGCAGTTAAGCTCCTTGTTAACTGAATCAGATTAACTTGACTTCTTGTTAACTGAAATTTCCAATTTCAGATATTCATGGTACAATATGCTCAAATTTGTATCAACGAAAAAATTCCAGGGGACATAAGGAAGGTTGGGAGAATCTTAAATTTGTTTAAACATTAAAGTAGTAATGAAAAAGTTGATTAATTTTTATCAACTTCGTGCACTTTATTGATGAAAAAAGTTTTTTTTATCGTTCTTTTCATTTTCTTGTACACTCGAACCTTCATATTACATCTAAATTCAGAGTTAATGAATGATTACATTTTGTTTTGAAAGCTTACTGCCTTCTTGTGCTGCCATCTCTTGGAAACCTTTAAAATTAAGTTCAAAATGAAAACGAAAAATCCCCAGAGTAAATGAAACCTTCAATAATATTTAAAGGCTTATTTGGAATAATATATAATAGGTGCAAAATAAATATTTAAAATTTTACTCCTTGCATATGTTAAAAATATAAAATTGCTTACTAAGAATGATTTTTTTCTTTGGCAGAATAGAATGATAGAATAATGTAATCATTAAGGAAAATAATGTAAACACATATATTTAAACCAATAAAATCAAGAATTGATTTTTATTTCTTTCAATATATATCTAAATTATTTTCAGAAGGCTAAAAGGTTACAAGATTCACATTTATAGGAAACATCATTCAATAAACCGTAAAATCTGGCGTATATAATGCGCATCTATATGTTCAAGCCACATTTTTTAACTTTTAAGATATATCCTCCGTATAACTGCATCCTTTTTTCTTACAAAGAAACTTGAAATGTACGTGTGAAATGCTATTATGTTTTGAAAGAATTTATTGAAGACACTATCTCGGCTTTTGAAAAATCAGTATACTTCTAGAGTTATAACTCTTAAAGGGTAGTCAGTTGGCTAAAAATCTTCAGATTATCAATTTTGATATTTCTAAAATCTCCAATTCATGACATATCCAATGATATAACATGTATGATAATTTATGAATAAGAAGTATGTCAAAATGACTTTTAAATTTAATCATCTGTTTTGGCCACGCATACTTTGACAGATAATAGTGTAAATCCGGGGTGGGCATTAAGTCGATTGCGATCGACCGGTGGACCGCCAAAACATTTTGGGGTGACCGCCTTCACTAAGACTTAATAATCGTTCCATCATACAAAGGTCAGGAAATATTGTATTTATTCAAATCTAAGCCGCCATCGATTCTAAGCCGCACCCCCAAATTCTCAAGAAGATTTTGTGAAAATCGAAAAATAGTCTAAAATGTAATTTATCGATATCCTATTTCACGAAATTAAAATAAATTTAAAAGGAAAACTAAAAGAAGTGAATAATTAGTTATTTTATCAGTATTAAAACATTAAAATACATGCATGAAACTGTATATATATATAATTGCTCTAAATACCCATCCAACACATTTTTCCCCTCTCGATTCTAAGCCTAAAACGATTTTCAGTAGCATTAACATTGGGAAAAAAGTGCGGCTTAGATTTGATGTGCTCATACTTTAAATAATGCAGAACTTGTTTCTGAGGATTCTATTTAAAACGTGCTTTTTGCAAAAATGATAACCACGCAATTATTTCAGTAGCTTGAACCAATCTCTCGTAGACCAGGATTTAGAAATTCCATACTTAGAAAACAATTCCATCATTTATGATTTCGAGGATGTCATCCAGGCTAGCGAGTTAGACAAATGTCTCCAAGACACACAAATCAATCAGCTGCGCGAATTACTAAATAAACATTCTAAATGTTTCTCAAACGATCCCGGTTTAACTAATCTGGTTGTACACGAGATCCAGTTGGTTAATGATAAGCCAATTAGAACGAAGCCGTACCGAATGTCGCACCGACAAAATGAAATTTTAAAAAACGAAATTAATCGAATGTTAAAATTAGGAATCATTGAGGTAGGAGAATCGGATTATATGTCCCCTATGATTTTAGTTGAGGTACCTGGCAAGGATCCTCGACCTTGTGTCGATTATCGGAAATTAAACGGAATTATTAGAACGGAGTACTTTCCTCTACCCAACATCGAAGAACGCGTTGAACAGGTCTCCTCCGCTAAATTTATTACCATTTTAGATTTATCTAAAGGATATTGGCAAATTCCTCTGAGTAAAACTGCACAACGATACGCAGCTTTTTGTACTAGTTTTGGTATTTACAGACCCCTAAGAATGAGTTTCGGATTAAAGAATGCTCCATATTTTTTTAGTAAACTCATGGCAGAATTACTAAACGGTCTAGAGCATTTCGTTGTCCCTTATCTAGACGATATTGCTATCTTTTCGGATCCGTGGGAGTCACATCTTAAACATGTGGAAATAGTCCTACAAAGAATCAGGAGATCCCAATTAACAATAAAACCCTCGAAATGTAAGTTTGCACAACAGAATGTCAAATTCTTAGGTCATGTGGTGGGTCAGGGGTTCCGCGCTCCTTCCGAGGTCAAAGTTCAGTCTGTTCTTGAGTTCCCTACCCCTCGTACAAAAACACATATACGAGCGTTCCTTGGTTTAGCGGGGTACTACAGTAGATATATAAATCAGTTCTCGGTAATAGCTTCACCTTTGACAGACGCATTAAAGGGGAAGGCAAGACGCGGGGAGGTTAATTGGACAACCGACTGTGAAAATGCATTCCGAGATTTAAAAAAGAAGCTAACTGATAAGCCCGTCTTGTACTCGCCAAATTTTGAGCGGGAGTTTATCATTCAAACAGACGCCTCTGATTATGGCATGGGGGTATTGTTAACTCAATTAAATGACCAAGGAGAGGAGAACCCAATCCTTTATCTGAGTAAAAAATTTTCAGATGTTGAGAAACGTTATTATACGACCGAGAAGGAATGTGCTAGTATTGTGTTCGCAATTAAAAGGTTACATTATTATTTAAATGGAAATTCATTTTTAGTTATGACCGACCACAACCCTTTAATATGGTTAAATAAAAACGTTAGTTCTAACCCTAGATTAATGCGATGGGCTTTGGCATTGCAACCATATAATTTTAGAATTGTACATCGATCGGGTAAAAGTCATAAAAATGCAGATAGTCTCAGCAGATCAGCGATCGATTATTAGGAATTGATAGTCATGTTTATTTGTCGTGATTATTAGTTGTGGAATATTGTTAATTGTAAATAGTTAATAAATGGTGTCAATCATGTGTATTTGCTAATGATTAGTAATTGTCGGTAAATAATGTTTCTTACTAATACTGAAATTAATTTTGAATGGATATGTATGTTAAAAGGATCCACACATGGGATGTAATAATATTGAATTGCTTAATATGTGTTCTACCTTGGGTTTATTATGGATCTGCTTATTATTCATTAGTATTACCCGTTAATGAGAATATTGGGAAGAATGTTTTATGTGTAAGATGGTACCTTAAGCATATTATAGCAACATGTTTTTTTTATGATTTTAATAAGTACTGTGTATGAGTGTTTTAAATTTTAATAATATGAATACTTCTCATATTGGTAATGGTTATTCTTTCGTGATTAGCATTTGTGTAAGTTCCCTTGCAAGAACACTCACTCGCGGTAAGCATTTCGAATTTAATTCTAAGTTTATTAGATTTAATTACAACTCAGAAATATGACAGCACTTATTCAAAGGAATATTTTCCCTGTGTGTCCGACAACTCCAAAGGTCAGTCACCTCGGTTACCATCATCGACCCTGAACTTTTCTTTACGAAAAGTCTGAAATAGGGGAGGAAAAGCTGTGACGTATGTGCGTCCCCCCCTTGAGACATCTGGGACTTGCTTCCCATGGCCGGGTCAGTTTTAAAAGAATGAAGACCACACGGGCAAAACCACCTGCAGTCGCAAATATACTGCGACGGACGTGTCTTAATTAGCCCCTGCAACCTTTGACCCGAGGGAAGCACCGGAAGTGGGGGTGAAAGGGGACGCGCGAACGTCGGTCAACCGGACCCGTGGGAGAGAAGAGCGAAAACTTCGCATGGAACGGACATCAACAAGATCCCTCCCTCACAAAATTATTTTGGACTCTAAAGTCTTCTCATAGTGAAAACTTGTATATTAATGTAAATAATAGCTGTGACAATTAAACTAAATTATTATATTTCAAACACGCTACCATTATTGAATCAAACGTCACAGTTGGCAATCGTAAAATTCTTTATTTTTCTGTAAGTTTATTGAAAGTTCCTTAAGAAATGTGTAAATACTAGATTCAACTATTTTTCTAAATAAGCTTTGCTTTGTGATTCGAGACTGCATATCAAATTCTGTTACATGTACTAATAGCGATAGTTATAAAAAAAATTCAAAGCACAATTGAAAAAAAGGCTGAACAATTTAAATGAAGATAAATGGGGGATTTTTTTTCTTTTTTGAGATAAATCCGTTTAAAGATTTTGTCTTTGAAATTTAAATAAACACAAACACAAAAGTTATTAGATATGAGATTTTTTTTTACTTAGAAATTAAAAATTTTGTGAGATTGTAGAAAATTGTATAAAAATAAATTTGGCTAAAAAATTTTATTTGAATTTTTAACTCATTTTTGTCAATTGAATTGTGTTGTGCCCCCTTTAAATAAAAAGCAAATATGAAAATTTTGAAAAATCATTATGGATTTAAGTTAGTCAGAAAAATAATTATACATTAGGTTAGATCGCTGTTATAGGGAAAGAAATTATTAATCTTAACACATTTGGAAAAGATGGGTTCTATGGTATAAAAATAAATTAGACAAATAATTTTTTTAAAAATAATTTTAAAATTTAAAATGACCACAAAGGGTTGAGTTTTTGAAAAAAAAAAAGTGGAGAACGTCCTAATTTTGGTTAGATCCTTTAAAATCAAAATAAAATTATTTTTCTTCAATGTAAATAACCAAAAACTATGATAATTGGCAGGTGAATAGTGAGTAGTGAATAATACAATGTCCCCATTGCAACATTTCCAGATCTTTCCCCGCACCCATTTAAGCTTTTTTTCCGTCCTCTTCTTTATCGTTCACTTTCATTTCTCTCTCTCGATACAGGACCTTTTTAATTAGAATACTAATGAAGCTTTTAAATGTACCCGGTGTTTTTTCCTGTAACTATTTAATAGGTGTTTTTTCATTGCAATTAATTTTAATAGTAATAAAATTCCTGTTTTGCATTAACAAAATTTTCTTTGATTTTCTTACTATAAAAAAAGGCTCATACACTCAAGAGCCAAAACATTATGACCACCCCTACATTTTGTAATGAACTCGTCCGGATGACGGGGAGGCACGTGATCAGGTGGAAGTGATATTTAACTGCTGCTGGAGAGTCTGAAGAATCATTCTTTCACTTACTTCTGTGTGTGACGGGAAAGGCTGCGGATCTAAGCGACTTTGATAGAGGGCAGATTGTAATGGCTCGAAGGCTCTTAACAAGTATTTCCGAAGCTGCACACTCGTGGGTTGTTCGCGATCTACAGTTGTTAGTACTTATGCAAAGTAGATGAATGATGGTGAAACCAGCAGTAGACGACATAGTGTTGGACGTCCACACGCTATCAAAGAAAAAGGTCTTCAGAGACTGTCTCGCATAGTGAAGAAAAACCGGAGCAAGAAAGTGGCTCAACTGACAGCGCAATACAATGCAGGGCCAAGTAGAATAGTATCGGAGCACACTGTTCAGCGGACACTGTTGGATATGGGGCTATGCAGCAAACGTCCCACTCGTGTGCCTTTGCTGACCAAGCGTCATCGCCAACTGCGTCTGCGCTGGGCCCGGGAAAATCGTGACTGGTCCATGGATCAGTGGGAGAGAGTTGCCTGGTTAGATGAATAATGGTTTGTCATTCATCACGATGATGGCCGTGTCAGGATACTCCGTCTTCCAGGCGAACAGTTACTCCCTCAATGTACTGTAGGCCATACACAGGCTGGTGGTGGCGGTATTATGCTTTGGGGGACGTTCTCTTGGGCGTCTTTGGGACCCGTGGTTGTGGTAGAGTAGACTATGAGTGCTACAAGATATCTGAACATCATTGCGGACCAGTTTCACCCTTACATGGTCTCTGTTTTTCTAACTGGAAATGGAATGTTCCAACAGAACAATGCCCCGTGTCACAATGCTAAAATGGTGTTGGAGTGGTTCCAGGAACATGATGCTGAACTCCAGTTAATATCCTGGTCACCTGACTCACCGGATCTCAATCTGAAATAACACATTTGGGATGTCATGGGACGGCAGCTCAGAGTTCAAAGACCACCAATTCGCAATATCTCGGATTTGCGTGACCTTTGCTTAAACATCTGGTACAATCTGTCTCCGGACATCTACCAAGGACTTGTGGCATCCATGACAAGGCGGGTTGAAGCTGTGTTGTGCGCCAAAGGTGGGCCAACTCTTTATTGATAGGTGATCATAATGTTTTGGCTCTTGAGTGTATATTTAAACTTCATTCCACTTGTGACAATACTTAACATAAAAATAAATTTTAGTTTTATTTTTCCCGTCATCTATATAACAGAGAGCATCTTTTCCGAGTTAGGTTTTTGAATTTTGAAAAAAAGTTTTCAATTATCTCTATTATACATATATGCAGTGAAAAAAAATATTTATATTTTTAACAAATGAAATATTAAGTTAACTATATGTTGTTTGTCTGTGTCGACTTATACGTTCCGAAATTTCATCAGTCATATTTACATCTCTTATTTTCAAACAGAAAAGAGAAAATCCAGTTTCATCTAAAACGTTTCTTGTAAACAGTTTACCATCAGGAAATCTATTAGAAATTTAATTTTTTATTTCCTTCACGCTCTTTATAGATTCTCTTTAAGCTGTTTTGGGTGAAATGAAATTTTTCAACCAATGTAATAAATTCCCTATTCAAATAAGTATTCCGGATCTTTAAATAAAATTTTACCTTTATTTCATTATTAACTACCTATACAAAAAATTTTTATAAAATGCGTTTTAAAAAGGTCTAAAAAAAGAGTTTTTATGTCATTATATGAGAGCAAAAGTATTGCTAAGCTGTTAAAACGGGTGCCATATTTTTCAATCAAATTTCTGTAAATTAAAATGCTCTAACGAGAGAATACCTTTATTTCTCGTAACCCTATCTGAAATTAGTGCATTTTTTTTCATTCATTAGCTATTTTGTACAATATTTGTGCATTTGTGTTAATCTTTTTTCTTGCACCAGTTCCTTTGTTTCGAAAATGAGTAGGAAAAAAATTTGAATACGGATGTAATCGTCAACCTGTTTCATGTCCTGGAGACAAAACTCGCTGCATGATTATCATATGAATTAGACATAACAATGAGTAAATATGAATTTTACGAACTATTTGAAAAAACTCTTATTTTGACAGAAACTATGATGAATTTACGTGACTTTTTTTTCCTTTTTATTAAGAATAAATATTACATTTAAACCACCCCAAAAAGCTAAAAATTTAATATCAATTTATTGATTGCACGGGCCTAACAGAATTTTTTTTAAGGTGAATGGCTAAATTCACGCTCGCGTGCAGTACTGTAATTTTGAGAATGTGTATAAAGGAATTATTTTTTTTTATATTTAGTGTCAGTTGAATACGGATAAATCTCTCCAAATTATCTTTTCATAAACGCTAGTTCAGACTCTGTAAAGAAATATTTTAGCTATACGTATATATGGAGGGGGGGGGATATTACTATTCAAATATGTTTCATAAAAGGAGAATATTTTAATAATATCTATCTTTATTTTTTGTCAAATATTGCATTTAAATAATTTTTTATTGTAATACTATTCTTAAAACAATTTAATGTACATATTCTAATTCTGGTGACAGTAAATATAAAACAATTAATATATATATATATATAAACATTTCAGCCAATTCCTACTTTGGTTATGAAAGAATTATTTTATTTTAGTTACTTTTTATTAAATAGCTACAGTTAATATAAATATGTACATACTTGTGACAGACTCACAACATTAAGTGACAAAATAGAAAGCGTGATTTTCCTTGCAAATTTTCTATTTTTCCTTTCTATATAAGGTGTTGTACTATTTTTCCCTTTGTTACTATTTATCCATTAATTAAATTTAATTATTCTAATAAAATAGCGATAAAGAAAGCACATTCTCAGAAATTAGATAATACCAGGTGGTATTTGAACCCACGATCTTCGATTAGAAATCCAACGCGCTATCCATTGCTCTACAGGGACATAGCAAACGATTTTCATTTCTATATATGCTGTTGGACTATTTTTTGTTTGTAACTATTTATTCATTTTTTAAATTTAATTAATGAATTAATATTTGAAACAATTATATTAACACCAAGTGTTCACTACAAGTTTTTAAAAAATGTTTTTGAACTTGAATGTGGATGAATAGAAAGTATTTTATTAACGATTGAAAATTTGAACAAGATATATAAGTTGGATTGGATATGTGCACTGTCGCAACGCCCTCCCCCTGTTACATGGAGTAGAACAATCCACACTGACATCACACACCGCCTAGAGTGCTATTGCACGGAAGTCGACTCAGACGTATGCCGAACTGTGTGTAATTGAGACGAGACGCAGGAGAAAGACGTTCTTCTTTGGACTTCAGTACATTTGTTTTTATTCCTCATTGTTTAATAAATCATTTTTATAATCCTAAGGTTGTAGTCATTTCTCATATTTTGCGGGCTTGGCCTTTCCCTGACATATTACTCCCCTACACAAAAAGACCAAGCTACAACAGAAGATGCTCATAAAGAATGATTTCAGACGATTTCTAAATGCCAGGTTGTATTATTTTTGACTATGGCGAAAAGTAAATCACTTCTGTGATGTTTGATATCGACGATTTTCTACAATCTCCCCCCAGCACCTGTGTGTTTTGTGACGATAGGAAGTATAAAGACGTGGCTATTTATGTGATTCGATGATTTTTTTCAATTTCAACACCTTTGTGATTTTTGACGATACAAAGAAGTGGCCATTTATGTTTTTCAACGAATTTTGATCTGGTCCTGTGTGCGATTTTAAAGAGAAAAAATAATTCTATGTTTTCTGTGGCTTATGATAGTTGTTAGATTATTATTTAATGGACTGTAGTGATTATTATTTTATAAAAAATCCAAAGGGTTTTTAGTCAATTTCTTTTTATTCATGCGACTTCCGACATGAAGTCTTTGGAAGGAACAGGACAGTTTTACACAAGCATTCGAAGTGATATAAAACACATGGCTGTGGCAACCCTAAGCGTCACCCTTATTTGTTTACACTTTAACATTCTAATCATCGCCACGCTGTGGCGCCAACATACTAAAGTATACGTTTACATGGGCATTAACAATAGTGGGGAAAAAAATTTTTTTATTCAACAAGTTTGACGACATCCAAATTTATCAACGTTGAGAAACCGAGTGTCTTCTTTTTTTTTCTCGTCATAATCTAATTTTATGATTTTTAACATTTTTTTTTTCAACAGGCAAGACGTTCTGCTGAAAATTTACCATAAGTTTTCATTCCATATTCTTTTTCATAACTTTAACAGTTCTTGATAATATATTTTTGAAATTCCTGTGAGTGTGGTGACATTTTGGAAGCCCACAAAACTGATTTGATTCTGATATTTTTTGTAGACCGTTATTCTTTCATATTGTATTTCTTTTTAATTAAAATAGTTTATGCATATATTATTATAAGAGTGCTCTACAAATATTGATATATATTTTACACTTTAGTTTCATTGAAGTGATTCATAGTGTCACATTTAACACTGAATGATATTCCTGTTATTGCGCAAACATTGAAATGTGGTAATACTCAAAATGTAAATTATTGTATCTTGTTGTTTTTTTAGCGAGCAGCCTTTTAGTAGAGCCCCTAGGTCAACTAAACTTTACAGTTTTCGCACCAGATATTGGTATTAGTAGCCATTCCGTGATTATTTTAAGCAAAATAACTTTACCTGATTAAATCTTGTTATATTCTTCAGGGTAAACTTGTTGTGACTTAATGCCACCCCTTACACTACTATCTCCCTGTCTATCTGAAAATACTGCAAGATGTGTAGGCGGACTTAAATGTTCAAAAGACATAATTGCAATTCAAATAGATTTATTGATTCGTATCAGCAAATACGTTTAGACACACACTAATCAATTTAAGAAAAACAAATAAGGGTGGAGTAACTAAGCGGGGAATCACTACTAGCGGAATAACAAAATATCAACTGAATCTAGGAAAGCTTAAACGCGCACAATATCGAATACAATATATTACTTGCAAATCAATTACAATATATTACTTGCGAATAATCTCAATATCTCAAAAAAAATCACTGACCTTATATTTTACATCTGCTGTTCCTTGCGTGACAATGTTGGCCTTTTTACTGGCTGGAAGAATGGGTGAAGAATCCACGCTCTGTATTAAGGATTTTCACTATATGCAATCCTCTTCTCCTCGCGTACCTCACCACGTAACCGGCTATCTACGCTTGTTAACAACTTCGTGCTGACGTCTCGATCTTTAATTCACTTAATTTCACTCTTCCTATTACTTCACTTCTTAACTCGCGAAAACCGAACTTATATAATATACCTTATTTACATAAATCACACCTGGCTCTCGGTGAAGATTGGTTGAAATAAATAAATTATCTTAAGGAAAATAGAGGAGGTTAGTCAAAGACCGTATAGATCCGTCACAAATTTACCCAAACTTTAGCAAAGTTTGACAACGAAATTTTATGTCGAGGAGGCATAAATATGAAAGCAGTTTCATTAAATATATCTTTTATTGTTTAAATAAGTATAAAGTCAATGTGCTCATTACTGGTGGAATCAAAATAATAAGCTGAATGTTAAAAACATAGTTCATGGGGAAAATAACATTACCAGATTTTGGTCAACCGATTCGAACCTTTCCTTCTACTGTCTAACATCTAATAGAACTGATCGAAACATCTTTAAAAAGCAAAGCAACAAACCAATTGCATACGTCTAACATGTCTTCAGTCAAAGAGCTTAAACCCCTTCTGACATTCCATCTGAAACCCACGATCATACATCAACCCACTTCGGTCTCCTTAATACTTACACGAGCCAAGTATAAAATAGTTAAATTTGCATTGCAGTTGTTGCCAACCACAAATCACGAAACTCGCAAAAAGGTCGTGTTCGAATCCCTTTGTTTTCTCGAGATCATGGCACGGAAAAACTTTAGGACACCATAAGAATTCGGATCCCAAAATAAATTTCTGCGTCAATCTTTTCCAAATGTCTAACCAATCTAGGTGGCAAATTTTTTTCAATTAGAAACAACTGGAACTTCCAAGGAATTGTGAACTCATTCATGATGAACTCCACAGCTGGAGAGCACGTGGCGTTGGCGTCATTGTGCTTTGTCGGACAGCTGGACTGTCGGCGCAGGTGTAACTGGTGGCACTAAGGGCTGGGCATCACTGTATTATGCTCAGAAGGCACAACTCAGAAGGCTGGCACCTCGGCAGACGGCGGCGGGTAATTTCAAAAGAGGAAAAGGCGGCGAGATGGTTCGAGTACCAGATGTCAGCCAAGTCCTTGTCGCCAGCGACCTTTGAGAGGGATCGGAGCCTTTGTAATCCCTGCGTGAATGGTGGACTTTCAAGACCGAGGTGCCAGGTGCAAAACTTTGAGGCCTGCCAATGGGGATTGGCGTGGAGTGGACCCACCCCTAGAGTTTAAAAGGGTCGGCCCAAGAAAAAGAAGTAATGGCCTCCTGATCGACTCCCACGATTGACCTCCGAGACGGAATCCTGGGATCTAGGAAGAAAGCGCGAGGTGAGGGCTCCGGATCGATTCCCACGAGAGACTCCTGAGTCAGTATCCGACGGACGAATAAAGAAACGCCGAAATAGACTCCCGAGATGAACGCCGAGATCGACTCCTGAGCCAGTATCCGACGGACGAAGGAAGAAGCGCGATCGACTCCCACGATAGACTCCAGAGACAGAATCCGATAGACTCCAGAGATGAACGCCGAGATTGACTTCTGAGACAGTATCCGACGGGCGAATAAAGAAGACGCGAGGATTAGACACCCACGCAACTGAATAGAACTAACACCTGAAACTGGCCTTTTTCTCTTCCTGATAACTTCCTTTAGCTGACAAAAAAAGTATTTTTTTAATGATTAGCCTGGCTTTCCAATACGCTACCAAGTCCACGACGCCACAGTGTTAATTCTCCTGATATTCCGGTCTGCTTTATATATTTAGTAACTGGTACATTTTTTAGTTGGAGTTGTTGAATTCGTGTCATAATTGAAAATTGTTAATAAATAGAATTTGTACTGACTATGGCTAATCTTTCTTCCAACTCTTTCACACTAAGGGTAACACGGGCAATCTTTTATAAGATTTATTATCTTTTTTCATTCTTGGTTATTTTATTTTGTCATTTTTATTTAATTTTGTTATATTTTTTTTTATTAATTTGTTATATTTTTTCATTTTTGATTAATTTTATTATATTTCTTTTGTTTCATGTCTTTTGAATTTATTCCTCATGAATTTTTACACGTATTTCTGAGGGCTATTAGTATTCCAAATACTTCTTGTTCCAGTAAAATAATTGTTTTGAATGTCTTCTTAATTCTATTTTACACACATTACTTATTTTCAAATAATTATGATTGTAGTTAAAAATATATTTTAGTGATTAAAAACTAAATAAGCTTTGTAGCAGATCTATGCTCGGTGATACACCATTAAGGTATTATCGATGGAAAGTTACCATAATTTGAGTGTTAGAAATTCTTCGGATATCAATTTTTGTATTGGATAGATTTTCGGATTTGGAGGCTCTTTCATGTTTTGGGCAGTTTTGATTTGATATACTGTTTTAGTTCTATATATTGGAATATTATTGTTCCATTTTGTTAGTGAATTTTTGGATCTATTTAAATCTACTGATCTATATCCATTTATTTACACAACTATCCATCTATATCCATTTATTTAGACAACTATCCATCTATATCCATTTATTTGCACAACTATCCATCTATATCTACGTATTTACATTTAGCTATCAATCTGTATACATCTATTTAAACTTATCTATCAATCTGTATCAATTTATTTACATTTATCTATACATATACCGATATCTATCTCTGTAGTTATGTATCTGTAGGTAACCATTTACACATTTATCTGTACATCTATTTACATATATCTACATCTGCATCAATATATTGGCATATAACTCTAAATATATTTACATATTTCTATCAGTGTCTCTCTATTTACACTCATGTCCATAAATTAAGAATAATGAAGTTCAGGCAAAGAAAGAAACAGAAGCAAAATAAATTTGACTTATTTGTAAAGTCTATTTATTAAACAAAAGGTAAAGAGCAAAAAAGATGCTATATGTTTGACATAATTAATAAAAATTGCGATTTTTACTCACTGGAGCAAATTTAAAAAAAGAACCTATTTACAAAAAACAGTATAACATGGTTAGTATGATGGTTAATATGGAGTATGCCTCCCGGATGATGCAATACAGGCCTTACAACGCCTACGCATGCTGAGTATCAAATTATCAATCTAATCTTGGGGAATATTACACCACTCATCAAGCAATGCCCTCCGAAGTTCCGGTAGACAGGTGGGAGAGGGCTGACGGGCTGCAATTCGTCGGCCAAGCATATTCCACACATGCTCTATTAGATTCAAGTCCGGTGAGTATGCTGGCCAATCCATACGGGTGATATCCTCCGATTGAAGGCATTCGTCTACAATGTTTGCACGGTGAGGACGGGCGTTGTCATCCATAAACAGAAATTCAGCACCCATGGCGCCCCGAAACAAACGTACATGTTGTTCCAGAATGACATCCCGATAATGTGGCCTGTGATCGTTACACTATGAACATGCTGGTCAGTTCTAGAACCAAGAATAATTCCTCCCAAACGAGCCATCCTGCACCACCGTAACGGTGTCGTTTAATGGAGTTCTCTTGGTGGTAACGGGTACCTGGCGCTCTCCATATGAAAGTCCGGCGCAAATCAGACTGCAAATTAAACCTGGACTCGTCGGAAAACATCACACAAGACCACTATTGCGGTGTCCAGAATACATGCTCTCTACTCCAGGTTAATCCCTGGCAACAGTGAGTTGCGGTAAGGGGAACACATCTGACAGGCCTACGAGAATATAGACCAATGTGCCCTAAGCGTCTGTACACGGTCTGCCTTGAAACTGTCGTACCAGTAGCTGAAGAGAGCTGACGAGACAGGTCTGATGCTGTGCTCCGTCTGTTTCTTTTGGCAGTAACTGCCAAATACCGATCCTCATTCGGCGTTGTAACTCGGGAGCGACCTGTGCTATAACATCTACTCACATTACCATCATCTTGGAATCGTTTCCAAAGCCTGGAGATGACACTCTGGGCGATTCCAAGTTCCTCGGATACTTCCAGCTGGGTACCTCCACATTCCAGTCGTCCGATAATTCTACCAAGTAAAAAATCATCCAAATGCTTCCTTCGTGCCATAACTATGCGGTTATTGCACTGAAAGGCTTTTAAAGCGCTTGTGAACAATTTTACTTCTTTGCCACCATTCCTTATATACCCCTCTCTTACACTCTCATCATTGTGACGTACTATCCACGCCATCTGGTGGTTTCCTGTAATATGCATATTCTTCTTCAAGATGTGTGTGATAATTCTACAGGTGAAATTTTTATTTTAGAGTTCAATTTCTGTGTGATTCTGAATTATCTTTAATTTATAGACATGAGTGTATTTATCAAAAAAAAAATTTAATATGAATAAATAATTTTCATTACTAATTACATACAAATATAATGTCGTAGTCTCTCACTATCCCTATGGTTATTAATTCCTCTTTGCACATTATCTGCATTTGGATATGTCGGATTCATAATTAATGACTACGCAAATAATAAATCACTTATTTATTATGCCTTAGGATAGAAATACACAAATATTAATCAAACTTTAAGAACAACAAATTATAGTGGAGTGAGATCAGAATTTAATTATGAACGACGGAACACTAACTGATACCACGGGGGAATAACGCATACAATCAAACTACGCATTTAAATCTAATCTATAAAAATCACAGACCTGATATCTCTTTAAAGAGGAATCTTGAATACTTGTAGAATCTATGAAGTGGCTTCAATCCTGGATACCTTCAGTTACGTCCGAACCGAATTAATGAATCTTTTTCAATAATCTTCCTTCTGCTAACAAACTTCACTTAGTCAAACTAATCTCCTAGAATCACCTTCTTAATCAATCACGTAGTTTACTCCTCTATCAAACACGTAGTCATCCTCTTCTCTTCATTTCATTTCTCCCTTTTATATCTCTTTCGAATTCGCTAAACCCGAAACTATCTTATTTGCATAAGTCACACTTTCAGCTCTCAGCGGGGATTGGTTAAAATAAATACAATTTAAAAGTTTATGAGAGAAGGTTAGTGAAACGCGTAAGCACCTGTGGCAACCCCTCTCCGAGAAAAAAAGCGTAACTTATTGAAGGTCTAAACGACCTGCAATAACTCGCTTAATTTACCTAACATCTGAAAAACACTGAACTTGCACAAAATTTTAACTACTCTAGAATGCCTGAACTTGTAAAAAGTTAACTAACGAACTTTATAATGCCTGAAAATTCTGAACTTGTAGAAAGTTTTAACTCTCTAAGTTAGAAACTTTAATTAAACTAACACACAGAAATAAATACTCAAAAGGGGTACTCCACTCCAATTTATTGCTCTTTTACATATTTATAATCCCTACAGTGCATCCCATTCGGGCGAAGATCAGGGGAAAACCTTTCAAGGAAAAAACCCTGATCATGCACTTTACTTAAGTGCTAATATAAATAAAATTTTACATTAATATCTTCTCACGACATCAAAGTTTTCATCGCATCACTATGTTCAGGGACTGCTGCCCTGAAAGGAAACCTTGTCAATTTTCTAAAACATGACATTAAATGCACAGAACTTTTATACAACTTCCTTATTGACATAAAATATGGCATACATTATATTATATATATATAGTTTCATAACAATTTAACCTTTTATCTGGTTTCATTTTCAAAAAATTCCCAATCAATCGCGTTGCGCTGTTAATGTTTTTTGTTAGTATTCCTAATTACGCCGCGCCCAGAAACCAGACACTACTTATACATCTTAATAATTACACACAAAAATATATACATTTTTTACATAGAATATATTACAACAAACAATACAAGTAATCTCACATATAAAGCCTCGTCTTTAATGTGTAGCAAAACAATTGCAATTCAACAAATGTTTTTCCACAATTTGGAAAAAAATTAAATACAAAAGTCTTTTCAACCGATATGAAAATGCACACAACTCAGTGACACTTTTGTACGTTAATTTTACAAAAAAAAAATTAGACTAGCCCACATGGAAAATACTCCGAACTGTCTGTCAGAGGAAAAATAAACAAATTAGAATTATACAACCTGGCTAGTCTTTAGATCCAATCTGCATAGGCTTTGTCTCCAACCATGGCCTCTGTGCTCGATGACCTTGTCCTAGGGTTGTCCACTCTGCGCTCCAACCTTCTGGGTCTCCTCTTCCATCGAGTCCGTTGAAGTTGATATGCTCCTGCTGAGGCGTTGTTTTCATGTGTGAGAACTGGAACTTGGCTGTTGTCCACTCGACGTCGGCTCCGAAGATTGTATGGACAGCTCCTTTCCTGATGAGGTCTGTTGTACTTGAATCTGTGGGATGGTCCTGGAACTGCTCTTTCAGAACTATTTTCTTCCACCTTTCTATACCGCTTTCTGGAGGGACGAGACGGCATTGACGAGGAAATCTTTCTTTTCTCGCGATCTACCTGGGCCTCTGGTCTCTTCTTTTGTACGTTTTCATTCCAAGATTCTGGCCTTCCTCTTTTCTCTCTCTCAGTGTATAAAGGTCTCCTTTTCCTGAAATTATACGCGCCACCCCCCGAAGAAACAGCAGATTCCGTCCGTCCACGTTTTTTTCTCACCTCCACTCCATCGTGTCTATTCGCAAATATATCTCTACTACCATTTACATTTCCTGATTTCGATCCTTTACGACCACCCCTATCATTCTCCGATTGCACCAATGACGACTGCGCATCATCTGACCTGATTGATGTCACTGCACCATGATCACTACTAGTGTTACTTTCCGACTCGGCAACACTGTCTTCTCTTTGATGGTAAATTCTCACCTGATCCACATTAACCGTTATTCTTTTACCAAATTTTAATATTACTAAATTATTATTATTTTTTACACTCAGAACTTTATATGGGCCTTCAAACTTTGGCATAAATTTACCTACTATTTTTTTACATTTTGAACTTAACGGGTGAGTTTTAACTAATACTAGATCACCAACTTTCACATTATTTTCACGCCTCTTTTTCTTATAATATTTCGCCCACTTCTCTTGCTGGCGCTTTGTATGAACTCTAGCCTCCTCAAACAACCTTTCTATGTTCCCACAAACTAAATCTGATCCATCAGTTACCATAACTAAATTCTGAAAAGGAGTGATTAAATTTCGACCTAAAAACAATTCCGCCGGTGTTTTACCCGTTGTCTCATGTACTGCTGTCCTAATCGCATAACCGAACTCTTGCAGAAATTGATCCCAGTTAGTGTGATTATCCGCGACAAAACTCGAAATCATTTTTAAAAGAGTGCGATTAACTCTTTCTGTTTGATTAGCTTGTGGACGATATACCACAGTTTTGACGTGTTTTATGTGCAATCTGCGACATACTTGCTCAAAAACTTCGGATATCATTTGGGGGCCATTATCGGTAATTAACTTTACAGGAGCTCCATAACGCGCAATATAATTCTCAAAAAATGCATTGGCGATTGCTTTAGCCGAAGCTTTCCTTAAGGGAACTATTTCAACCCATTTAGAAAAATTATCTGTAATTACTAAAATAAATCTATAGCGTTCTGGACTAGTTGCAGGGTATGGGCCTAACAAATCTAAAGACACGATTTCATTCGGAAAATTCGTTATTATCGGAATTAATTGACCAGCTGGTAACCCGTTTTTATAATTAATTTTTTGGCATTGGTCGCAGGTTGCTACATATTTATAAATGTATTTCCTCATGTACGGGAAATAACACGCGTCCTTTAATTTTAAGTAGGTTTTCTTTTTGCCTAAATGACCTGCCATAGGCGAGTCATGAAATTCTCGCATAACATCTTTACGTAATGTTTTAGGTATAAATACCCTTAATTCACCTAGTGTGGTTGTATATTTTGCATAATATAGCAAACCATCAACGATTTTAAAGTCATTGGACCAATTTCTGCAGATCGATTCATTAACAGAACTATCGTCCGGATTTTCCATATACTTCATTATGTGACCTAGCTCCGGGTCATTTCTCTGTTCCTCTCTCAACTGTTCTCTAGAAGATAATACTAACGATCTAATCACCGCACAAGACACCTTTGGTTCTTCATTACTTTCTAACGGGTTTCTAGACAACATATCAGCCACTAAATTTTGCGCACCTGGGCGATGTTCCCATATTCTACATTAAAATTTGCCAACTTAAGCGTCCACCTTATCATTCTAGACGACAAATTCTTTCCCTTCGTTAATTTGGTAAGTGCAGCATGGTCTGTTATCACTTTAACCGACAAGGATCCGAAATAGGTGCGATATTTATTTAATGCCCATATGACAGCTAAACATTCACGTTCCGTCACACTATAATTCCTTTCTGCTCGGTTTAAAGTTCTCGATGCAAACGCTATAGGCCTATTATTCTGTGTCAACACTGCTCCTACCCCCACGGAGGTCGCATCCGTATAGAGTTCAAAAGGCTTGGAAAAATCTGGTAATTGTAACACTGGAGCTTCTGTCAGTGCTTTCTTAATACGATCAAAGGCTTCCTGCGCTGATTCCGACCAATGGAATTTAGAGTTTTTTCGTTTTAAATTATATAAGGGTTCACACATGTCTGCGTAGTTTTTAATAAACTTTTGATACCAACCCGTCATTCCTAAAAATTTTGCTATTTGTTTTGCAGTTTTCGGAGGCTTCATTTCAATAATTGCTTTTACCTTTTCCTCATCTGTTTTAACTCCTTCTTTATTAATAACTAAACCCAAATAACGTAATTGTTCCCTCGCGAAATGACATTTCTCGCGATTCAACGTCAAACCAGCCTCCTGCAATAATCTGGATACTTCCCGTAAGTGTTCTACATGGCTTTCAAAAGATGGAGACGAGATGATAACGTCATCCATATAACAGTGGGCAAAACGCCCGAGGACTGGCCTGAGGATCATCTCTATGGCCCTTTGAAAATTTGGAGCTGCCCCCGAAAGGCCAAATGGCATGCGAGTAAATGCAAAAGTACCATTTTTTGTAACAAACGCCGTCTTATGCACATCTTTGGGGTCTACTGCCATCTGAAAGTATCCGCTGCGTAAATCAAGTGATGTCATAATTTCGGTGTGCGGAATATTAGTGATCAAATCATCAATTATTGGTAGCGGATATCGCGGATATCTCGTGACCGCATTTAACTTCCTATAATCTATTGCAAACCTATAAGCTTCTGGGTCATCTAACGACAACCCGTTTTTCTTCCGACATAAAACAACTGGAGACGCGTAGGGCGATGTTGTTGGAACTATTGTTCCATCACCCAACATTTTCTGAACATGGTAGTCGATTATACCCTGTTTGACCCTGTCATAGCGATAAGGTCTCGAAAAAACAGGAGGACTATCACCCGTGTCAATTTCATGACAAAATACATGTGTCAGACCAGGCTTAAGCGAAAACAATTCATGAAATTCTTTAAACAAAATATGCAATTCCTGCTTTTGTTTTGAATTTAACTTAGTGTTAGATAAATCTATTTGAACCGGTTCGTCCGAAATTGCCACTTTTTCCGTTTGCGAATTCGGAATGATTAACGATTTTGACAGGAAATCAAAACTAATCTTCGCATGTGATATGAAATCAATACCTAGGATGCCATGGATATTGCATCTCAGCAATCACATGAAATTTCCATAACTTCGAAAATTCTCTTATTTTAATTCTCAACTCAACTGTGCCTAAATTTCTGCACTGTGACCCTTGAGCTGTAACTACTTCAGCTAACGATTTTTTAATAGGACAGAAAGAAAAATATGACCGGTACGTTTTTTCTGAAATAAAAGACTTTTCCGCACCTGTATCCCAGAGCGCTTTTAGAAATGTATCATGCAAAAGAATCGGCACATACGGAAGTTCAACTGGTGATAATCGCAATGAATTAAGTCTAATTCTATTAGGAGGATTTGACTCAATACGATCTCTTTGAGAGTTTAAATTGGCATTTCTTTGCCCTTCGCTGTTGCAATCAACACGCCTCCAATTCTGCTTTGCTGAATCATCATTAGGAATCATCATGACCTAACCACCATCCTACGGTTCTGATACCGGTATGTTCTCTGATTGGGCTGATTGTAGCGATTTCCACCCTCGAAACCTTGATTTTGATAATTACGACGAGAAAAATTATTCGCACCCCTGCCTAGTCCTCTTTGATCATTTTGACTATTTCCGACCCCAGTATCTCTCCAATTTCTATTATTCCTTCTTTCCTCAGGATTCCTACTCACATCCCAACTTCGTCTAGCAAAATTATTACTCGAACCCTGGTTTTCCCTGCAGCTGTGACGTTCCTCATACCGATCTACCAACTCTATCAATTGAGTTTTCGTTGTGGGGTTTCGAACTTCTAAATAATCCATTATTTGGGGTTCTAGTCGCATTACTATGTGATCAATCAATTTTAACTCATCATAATTCAAATTTAGAGTTATATGGATTTTTAACAGCTGAAAAATAAAGTCTGACGGGGCTTGACCTCTCCGTTGTTTTGATGAAAAAAACTGAGCTTCTAGCTCTGATTTATTCCGTATTACCGGAAAACTATCTGATAATTTCTTTTTAAGTGTTGCAAATGCAGTCGCTTCTTCATTTACACACTCGAAGCCTATGAACTCAAACCAGTCTAACGCTCTCCCAATTAAATGACCTTTTAAATATGCACATGATAGATTCGCCGGTATTTCATAGTAGGCTATATTGTCATCGATGTTAGAAATAAACTCAGACACATTTTCTTTACCCGAAAAAAATAACTCCAGCAAAACTCTAAATCCTGCACCTGCTCTTAATTCCGGTATTTCGTTTGGGCGCCAGTGTCGTAGTCTCTCACTACCCCTATGGTTATTAATTCCTCTTTGCACATTATCTACATTTGGATATGTTGGATTCATAATTAATGACTACGCAAATAATAAATCACTTATTTATTATGCCTTAGGATAGAAATACACAAATATTAATCAAACTTTAAGAACAACAAATTATAGTGGAGTGAGATCAGAATTTAATTATGAACGACGGAACACTAACTGATACCACGGGGGAATAACGCATACAATCAAACTACGCATTTAAATGTAATCTATAAAAATCACAGACCTGATATCTCTTTAAAGAGGAATCTTGAATACTTGTAGAATCTATGAAGTGGCTTCAATCCTGGATACCTTCAGTTACGTCCGAACCGAATTAATGAATCTTTTTCAATAATCTTCCTTCCGCTAACAAACTTCACTTAGTCAAACTAATCTCCTAGAATCACCTTCTTAATCAATCACGTAGTTTACTCCTCTATCAAACACGTAGTCATCCTCTTCTCTTCATTTCATTTCTCCCTTTTATATCTCTTTCGAACTCGCTAAACCCGAAACTATCTTATTTGCATAAGTCACACTTTCAGCTCTCAGCGGGGATTGGTTAAAATAAATACAATTTAAAAGTTTTTGAGAGAAGGTTAGTGAAACGCGTAAGCATCCGTCACAATAATGTATTGCATTTTATATTTATATTAATGTATGCTTGATTCATTGAATGAATAGCATTTCGAATATACACTATGAAATTTAGAATCACAATCAAGGGACAAGGATAACACCTGAAATAATTTAACAAAATAGCACCTTTAAACAAACCTTTTTAACAAAATAGCATACTAAAACATTATAAATGCTCTTTTAGGACTCAATACCAATAAATATTACTATTAAACTCTCAATACATAAAATAAATTACCTGAATTTTTCAAAAATCACAATTATAAGTGAAATTTTAGCAATATTTTTGAAAAACTTGAAAGCAATTAGAGAAAAAAGTAATAAACATATATTAGTAAAAGTATTACTAAAACAAATTAGATGCATTTATCTAGAAAACGTATTAAAATTTTTATTTTTTGTTAAAATTTGAAATGTTTAGAGCTTATTGAGTAAACCTTATAAGAAATGTTACATTTTTTATGAGACCATTATTTAAATAACAAGCTATAACTTAAAAAGTATTCATACAATAAGAAATATTTTAGTACATTCTCTAGAAATAACATAAATATCAGGTTCAAAAAGTTTTATAGAAATACATTCGTAATATTCTGAGTTATCGGACTCGCCATGATAGATTTTGAGCAATTTAAATGCCCCCTTCTGGTAGATCAAAAACCCACTTCTAAATTTTCTTCACCTTTTTTCTAAATTTATAAAATGGATTGTAACTTGGCCTCTAGGTAGTGCAGAAACAAGACAAAGCATGTTTCGTAAAGTCAAAAAATAGCTCTATTCAATAAAATAAAAACAAAAATATCTGTCTTGACTGAATTTCGTCATTTTCAACGTGTTCGGGTACCTTAACCCTTCACTAGTCTCTCTATATTTCGGGCAAAAATTAACACCAGGACTCAAGCCTACTGTTTTACAGAAATAATGATGAATGAATACCAATATCAAGAATACTGGCGACGGCTCTGCAATGGCCGTATTTTTTAGCCAAGTGGAAATAACTATTTCGACACCTGAAATGCCATCTATTCTCCGAATTTCCGAGGCCCGTCAAAGTGAAGATTTTGAACCACCTCAAATTTAATATGTATCTGTCCATTCCGGAACTTCAATGGTTTTCATTTAATTTACGTTGCCCTGTGTTGAAACACGAGGGCGATTGGCGACGCACGTCGTAATTTTAGTTCATGGTTAATTGACAAGGACAGCGCCTGAACTGCTCTCCTTACTTCCACACCACGACTACGGCAAGACTTCAAGCCTCTACAGATTTAACCTTAATTATCTTCTCTATATACCGAGTCTTCACTGGTACTAGGCTTCAAACCCTTGAATAGACAACGCCAGCTACGAACTTGGGAATATGAGAACTCCACTACTGTGGCTACGGGGACTTCAGTGGCATTAGGACTTTAACTCGCGACTTCACAGAAATATCCAATGGGATTTTGCAACTATATTATACTTAAAGTAGTGCCACAAAAAAAAATTTTTTAGTGTTTTTACAATTTATAATATAACTTAACGGAAGTGTTCCTCTCATCAAATGCTAATGTAAACGATTCTTAGTTAGTTTCAAATTCTACTACCTAATTAATAAAAAAGTCAGATCAAGTTCTTCTATTTCTGTTGTTCAAAACTTGCTTAATAAATACTTTTGAAATAAGAGAAAATTTTTAAAAATCAATGAAGAGAGAATAGAAAAAAATTATTTTATAGAATATTTACACAAAAAAATTGAAATTGTACAATATTTCATAAAATTATTAATCGAATTTACGACATAAGAAACTAAACTCTATGACTGAAAAATATTTTTTTTTATTATCTGTGTGCGCTGAATTTGAGAAAAATTAAAAATATAAAGAAAAATTTATAAAACCGTTTTTTTTTCTTTTGATTACATATATAAATATTTTATTGAAATATTAACACTCAGTTTAATATGACATTTTACAAAATAAGAACAAATGATTTTATTTTGCTATTTTTTTAAAGAAATAAGTTTTAATATTTTATTTAGAGGAATATTATACTCTCCCTTTAAAGAAAAATTTACAAATCTATTTGCACATTTCTGTACTTTTGTTTCAATAATTGAATGCATTTTTAATTTGTAAATATCAGATTATGGGGGTTTTCTGAATGATTTATATGACTGGAAATTTTTTTTAAAAAATTAATTCCTCTCATTCATGGGAGAATAACTCCTAAATTTCTGTTGTTGTTGTTTATGCCACCTGATCGACAGTAACATCAGATCAAGGTTCATGAAATTCATCGCGGCTAAGGGCTAGAATTATACGCCTGTCGTTAGCCTAAGCTTTGAGCCCCCAAGAAGGTGACAGTACGATTTTGCACATACAACGCAATAGATGGCGACACCACTTGGACCCACTGGTTTAACGAGCACGTTCTCCGTTTGCACTCTGCGAGTATTTGGTGGCGTCGGGCATTGAACCCAGGTCTTCCAGTCTGGAGTCCGATGCTGTAACCAATACGCTACCCACGGCCCACTTATAAATTTCTGGGGGGGGGGGGAATAAGACACGGCACATACTTAAGAAATATAAAGAAGACCATTCCATTAATTTTAATACTCATGATGTTTTTTAAAAGAGTTCATTTGAATTACAGTGAAAATCGCTTAACATGGAACTGAGGGGACTGAAATATTTTTTCGTGTTAAAAGATAATGCAAAAAAAAATCATATATTCACCAAAATTAAGTTTATTAGAGTACATTTTACTTACACAGATATATGTATATTCATGTATTTAATAAAAAGCGTACAAACATTTATGCCATTAGCTCTTTTTTCTATAGTGTTGATAAAATTAGGTTAGCAAAACCAAAATCTTTACAGGTTTTCGTTTTCTGCTTTTAATCAGCAGCTTTAAAAAACTCCATTTTCATTTTAAGCAAAATAACAATTTGCTTTTCCCATGAGCCATTTGTTATTGAGCTGGCCAAATTTTTTTTTCTAAAATAGAAAATAATAATACTAATAAATCTCATTGATTTTTACTCTCACTGTGAAGTACTCATCACCGGATTTCAAAGCCAACTGATGATATATGAGATGTTTTTGTGCGGCATTTGTAGAGGCTGGCGAGAGAGAGAGGAAGTAGCTTAGATAAAGAACCTGTGCTGTAACATCTACTCACATTACCATCATCTTGGAATCGTTGCCAAAGCCTGGAGATGACACTCTGGGTGATTCCAAGTTCCTCGGATACTTTCAGCTGGGTACGTCCACATTCCAGTCGTCCGATAATTCTACCACGTAAAAAATCATCCAAATGCTTCCTTTGTGCCATTACTATGCGGTTATTACACTGAAAGGCTTTTAAAGCGCTTGTGAACAATTTTACTTCTTTTTTGCCACCATTCCTTATATACCCCTCTCTTACACTCTCGTCAGTGTGACGTACTATCCACGCCATCTGATGGTTTCCTGTAATTTGCATATTCTTCTTCAAGATGTGTGTGATAATTCTACAGGTGAAATTTTTATTTTAGAGTTCAATTTCTGTGTGATTCTGAATTATCCTTAATTTATGGACATGAATGTACATTTTCCTATCTATATATACCTATTTACAACTATCTAACGGTATCCATCTATTTACGTCTATGTATCCGTATTCATCTATATATATATATTTACATTTATCTATATGTATAAAGCCCATCTTACTAACTGTTACTTCGCGGTAGAATGATCTAACTAACTACTACAAAACTCACTAATTCTCACTACTAATTCTACTAAACTCAATTCATGACCAGCGAGATAGTTTTTATGCTTTTAATGATATCTATATACATATTTACAAAATTTAGTGAGTTCTGCCTATTAATTCTAAATACTAACCACTACTAGTAAGGGAAGCAAACATCAACTTGGCAAAACTAACGCAGAACTGCCTCGGAACCGAAACACATTTTATACATACAGAGAAAGTGGAAGCGCCGTCTATAGTGCTTTTCGCTACACTCCCCACCGATGAACAGAATGTCCATCCACTAATTAGACATTGCAAATTAAATAATTCACTAGCCTTAATATCATATATGCATACAGTAAACAAATTACTAATTATATTCCCAACATAAATGAATCAACTACAAATTTCAACTAGTTATAACACAAACATGAAATTGCTAAAAATACAGTTACATATTCAATATTGACTACAGAAATATAACACAATTATGCAGTTCTCAAATGATTTAAGAATATGAAATCAATGATTAATTTATAATCCTTGAAAAATATATTTATACATTTTCAGTTCAACATGAAATGCTGCTTAATATTATCATGAAATGCAATAAGTTCAAATGAATACTACTGAAATTGAAAATTACCAAAATTTGACACACATAATACTAAAATTTAACATGCAAAATACTAAATTATATGTATAATTAAGTTCTAAAATATACAGCATCTGTATGGGTTTTCGGAAAAGATGTTGTGATGTTTTAACAATACATGCTCTTACATTGTTGTCACGTCCTATTAGTGCCTCTTGAATTTTTCCCAACTGCCACAACAGTTTGGAATGGGTCGTACCTTCCAAAAGTACAACATCACCTGATTAAAAATTTTCAAGGACATTTGAGATTTTAAATTTTGGGAGCAGTTTGCAGTTGCAGAGATATTGTCCTTTCCACCTAGTTCACAATTATCTCAAAGGCATAGTTTGATAAAGTTTTCTTCGTCAAATGTCTCTTTAGAGATTGTTTTATCAAAAAGCTCTGCAAATTGCATAGGATAATCAAAGTCATTTCAACCCGAGTGCAAAAATTAAGCTGGTGTTAATGGTTCTGGATCGTTATTATGACTGAAGACGATCTTTTTCTTATAACTATTTTATTTACCTTATGTACAGGAGTAATATCAAAACGAAACATGGATGAAATTCTCCAAAAACAAAACCTCTCTGTTGCCAGTACCGCTAGCTGAATAACAAGTTACATAATTAGAAAAGACAACAGGAAGTGTGAAATATAAAATGAGTGGCAACATTCTCCCACCTTTTGTATTGCAGACAAACACTTTAGAGCAATACAAAACATAAACAAATTATTACACACTTACCTTACAAACTCAAAACCTTATATATGACATTACAAAGTAAAATTATTAACAGTTCACAAATTCAGTCTTTTAACAGGAATTAATGGACGGCCCCATCGAGATTTCTTTCCTTCCTTGAGAACATCAGTTGCAGTAGGGCCTGGGTTCTGAGCAGCTATATCAGTTCCATGGTGGTCCTCGATGAGATGGTCACTAGCGCTGAGCTCCAAAGGATAAATTCGTTGAAGCGGTCGTATGATCTCACCACTGGCTAGTCGTAATTTAGCCACACGCTCCACGCCGTCCTTGCCTGGAAACAATTCGATCACTTGCGCCAAAGGCCAATTCATTCGGTTTGGGTTCTTTGATTCAACTATGACGATTTCACCCGGAGAAATTATCTTTCTTCTTGAAGCTACTTTGGGACTTCTTACTAACTCTCCAAGGTATTCTTTGTAGAAACGTTTGCGTAAATTTGATCGTAAAGTGTGAAGATAACGCACTCGTTTCAACATATGCTGAGAATCAATCAGATCCAAATCAAATGTTTCTCTTTCTTTAATATCTTGGATGAAATGAGCAGGCGTGAGAGGTTTCAGCTCCTTCGGATCGTCTGACAAATATGTCAATGGTCGCCCATTTATTGTAGCCTCACAATCGGAGAGTAAAGTCAACATCTCTTCATATGTTACGCATGCTTTGCCCAAACACTTTCGGAGGAGTTCTTTGATGCTGCGAACCATCCTTTCCCAAAATCCTCCGTACCATGGGGCGGAAGGAGGGCTAAACAACCATTTTATTTTCATTAAAGAACATTCGGCTTGAATGAAATCCCAGTCCAAAGATTTCAAAGCATTAGCCGCCCCTACGAAGTTTGTACCATTATCAGTGTATAGCGTAGAACCTCTTCCTCTTCTTGCCCAGAATCTCCTCAAAGCTTGCATAAACGATTCAGTGGAGAGAGATGAAACTAGTTCTAGATGAACTGCTCGATATACTGCGCATGTGAATAGCACTATCCACGCTTTGCTACCACCACGTAAGGAAAGAGGACCGGCCAGATCTGCGCCGGTTATTTGAAAGGCTGCAACTCTGTGTATTCTGTCGGGAGGTAAAGGAGCTGGATCTGGGTTAACTTTGCCAGCTGTCAACCTTTTGCATTTTATACATTGTCGTAAAATTGCTCTTACAACTCTCCGACCTTTGGAATCCAGAATTTTTCTCTTAATTGTGCTAAGGTCGTTAACACTCCAGCGTGCATTAAGGATCTATGAGTATGCAAAACCAGTCTTTCTAGAAGAGGATGGTCTGGTAAAACTGTAGGATGCGTAAAGTCCTCTGGGTCTTGACTGAGAATCAGTCTCGTTTGAACTTTCAGGATGCCCTTTTCCTCGTAAAACTGTATCGTATCCTTATACTTCTCACGTATTTCAGAGGGCCATTCTGATTGCATGATTTTTATTAGAGTCTCCTCTGCCTTTTGAATCTCTTCACATGAAAGTGAATTAACTAATTTATGAGAGTTTCTCTTAATATTGTTGCAGAATCTGAGAACATAAGCAGTCATTCGGAGAATCTTCCTATAGCTAGAAAAGTACAGGAATCTATCTCCAAATCTAACTTCGTTTTCTGTGGCTACATTTGTCACAACTGTCTTACGCCGCTCTAGAAATGCTTCATCCGGAGTCTCCGATACCTCAGAACATGGCCAAGATT